>VDFB02275694.1:0-39423 GCA_007258455.2 Sequoia sempervirens
TGGATCAAATAATATATTCGATCTTGCATACCTAGTTCAACCAGCAAGATACTTGTTTTGAGTTCAAAAAATATCTTCAATATAACAACTCTTCTTGGAAACAAACTACTTCCAGTTTCATCCAAATCTTGGAAACTCTCCACTATGATATTTAATATGATCTTCATGGTTTCAACATCATAAGGCAAATGAGGATTTACAATTCTTATTATCTCCATGAAACAAGAAGAAATCAGCAGCTTGGTTTCTTCATTAGGATGCCCCAACCAATAGGGCTGATTCAAAGAATTCACTGCAGGAGCTAGTGCCAAGTCCATTTTCTCTGAAGGTGATGGCTTCACTTGTCTCAAACATTGTTCTAACAAATGAAGAACATTCTCTTCATTTTCTCTTGACTGAAATTCTTTACCAAGTCTTTTTCCAACCATAAAGAGTCTTTGCCAACTTCATCTCTTCTTCGTTAGCCATGCCTAACTGCCAACTTCTGGATACCACAAGCAGTTGAACTAGAATCTATTTTGACTCTCGGTGTAGTACCGGAGATGTCTGTCACTCAACTGCCTAAACATGAAGCTCTAATCACAGGATGGCAGAATCTTCTACTCTGATACCACTGAAATATGCCCCTTAATTTTTTCTTTGGAATTTTCATTACACAACCTACATTACGCAAATTGAATTAGTGTTAGCTCCAAATTAAAAATCCAAATTTAAAAGATCTCAACGCCAAGAATGCACATTCAATCCCAATGAAGGAGAGGTGTTGTCAGATGGCGGAGAAACTAAGCAATGACTGAAATATAATTACAATTGAAAGGAGCTAGGCGGTGAACCAGCCATAAGAATTTCCACGCTACCACTTAATCAGTGGGGGGAAACATTGCAATTCAAAGAAAGATGATTATTTAAACTCAACCACTCAATTGTGGGAGTACGAAATTTAAACTAATTGCAGCAAATAAAATAAATAGTTGTTAGTACTACTAATCAGCTTTACAATGAATTAAACAGCTGCAAATAAGAAAGATATGCTTCCAAATCAACCAATGGTTAGAGTAACACTTCCTCTAACTCTTACAATACAATAATGATATAAAAATGAAACTCAAACCAGCATTATATCAAAAACTAACAAGTCTGATATAAATCTGCAATTCTGGAAATGAATAACCAGCAACTATAAGAATCAATTAAATGCTCATAACTTCACCAAAATACCTCTGAATGGCATGAAACAACGTGCAATGAACCTTTGGAGGATAGGCGCCCATGACAAGATGAAGAAACAGCCTCAAAATTCATCCATTAATTTATGGCACAATTCCCAATGCTCTCCAAATGGTACGGCTCTTGAGAAGGGCGATTTAGCAATATAAAATCAAAGACTTGGAAATAAATTCCAATCTCTTGTGGAAGGGGTCGCCTTGGGTCTAGAAACACTTTGCAAACATACCCAAAATGATATATAATTTGCTCAAAAAGCTGTTAATAAAAAACACTTTCAGCTGTAGCAATATCAGCAACATCAAAACTAAGAATAACTCCAAAATCTTCAACAATTGAACTCCATCTGCTAGTTTGAATGAGAAGCAGCAATAAAAACCAATTAGGTGTTGTCTCTCAAACATGAAATTGATTGGAATCTAGGAGGTAAGCATCCCTCGAAGAAATAATCACAATGTCATTTCGAAAGCATAACTTTAGCAATTAACAATGGATGATCAGCTCTTCAAACAACATCAATATATAAGCTTCAGTTGGCAAATGAAGCAACAAGAACTCTTCAAATTCCAAGAAGTTGAATCACTTCAACTTCCAAAAGGGACGCCACCTTTTTGCATTTTACTTTTTGAAATAATAAAATATTACTCAACCTCCTTTAGGTGTCCAGCTTCACTTTGCAACAATAAAACATTTACTAAATCATTAAATGCACAATTGACCCCCTTAATGGCCCCTCTTTTAAAACAACATGAAGTTATTACTCCTAGGCGTGGGGTACAACTGAGAAACATGAAATTTGACTAAGTATAAACTCAACTCATGAAGAAAACCAAACCCAAAGCCAAACTGAAACTGATGGATAACAAGATGACTTGAGTTGAACTGCTGATGATGCCACTGCCAAACTTAGACTTACTAAAAATAGCCACTGTCAAAAAATAGTAAGTTTACCTCAAAACCAACAGAAAGCAGAACTGAGCTAGAAGCAAGACTTAATGAAAGTGGAAACCCTAAATTTGCACATCTGAGTAGCCTATGGATTTCCGGAAATAGGCTAAAACCAAACGAAGAGCGTATGGCCAAAATGGGGACATTACAAACAGCACATGGCCCCACAAAAATAGGGCACCAAAGCCTTATACAATTTGTAATCTCCTCTTAGATTGAATTTTCAGCAATGAATTTTGATCAATAGGTTTGCAATTTTTCCCAACCTTGCCTCCTCAAACAAGGTGCTTAAATTGTCAGCTTTCAAGATGTCCTAATAGCTAATACAAATGTCGTTGTGCACTGAGCATTCCATGACAAAGTACCATTTTTTCTCTACCACTCTTGTGATGCAAAATAGGAATATTCTCTTTTCCCAATCCTCTTTAGGTAGCATCCATTTGCCAGTTTCACATCTCAGATGATGAGAACTAGTCCTTAATTGGGCTATCAACATTTTTTATTTCCATTTAATATTCACTCTTATGCAGGATTTTTCCTCATGATCCTCCATGGGGTTAAATTCTTTGATATAATACGCTTTTTCTCACCCATTTTGTTTTGTCTGTATGACACTCTTGAATTTTTCTCTCACACCTCATTGATATTTGGACATTCCTGTATATTAACACCCCATTTCTCCATCCATTTGTTATTTTGCCTCATCCATGTGTTATTCCTTCTAGTTAGCTTTTCCTCCATAATCATCTTAGGCCAATGATGGTTTTCCATATATTGAGTCTTCTTTAGGCAACTTAACAACTGGACCACTGCTGATGCTTTGAAAGGGAAAGTACCAATTTCAGCCAATTGAATCTCGTACGGAACAAGAGTCTTAATTTTAAGACTACTTATGATTAGATTTTTTTAATTCTTTCTACCTGCCTTCATATCTGATCTGACATGCTACTGCCCCAAATTTCACACATGTGGAGAATCATCGAAGTAACCAGCAAACCAAAAAGCATTCTCTTGGTTTTCCAATCCCATAATTTTGCATTCATCCATCTATTTTGTAAGGAATGTGATGCTTTCCACCCTCCTTGAATTCATTTTTCTTTGCATGTTTCCCAATTGAGCTTACATTATGGAAATCAAGCCCGAGGTACTTGTACTAATTCACTACTCCAAATAGGTTGCCTTCAAAAAGAAAATTAATTTTTTTTTTTTTAATTTCTCTGCAAAGAGAAGATCATTATTTTGGTTTTGCTAGTGTTCACTTGCATCCCAACTTTCTGACAAAAGGTTTCAAGTGCTCTCAAGTGTTCCCTCAAACTATGGACTATTTTAGCAATTAATATGAGATCATTTGCATATAAGAGTAACTTTATTACATACTTAGCCAACTAAACACCCTCCCCACCAACCTTATCTAACCACTCTTCTAACTTATCAATGTATAGCCCAAACAGAGTTGGGGAAAGCGGGCAACCCTATTTGATGCCAATATCGTTTCCAAAACACTCTGACATTCCATCTGTGGTTCTGATTTTAACCTTCACTTGCGCATAAAACCCATGGACTTGCGCATAAAACCTATGAACATTTGAAACTCGCAATTCCTCCATTCTATTCCACATTTTGTCATAGGGTACTGTGTCGAAGGCTTTTTAAAAGTCTACAAAACAGCAAAATGCCTCACCACCTTGGGTATTCCATAATTTTTCAACCAAGAACCTAAGGGTAACACCATGATCAATGATTGAATGTTTTGGTCCAAAAATAACCTAACCTTCCCAAGAAGAGGATTAACCCATAGTAACGAGACTCAGACTCGGCTAGGGTGACTCGACTCGGGACTCGAGACTCGGCGCAGACTCAGGAAAATGAAAAAACCCTAGAAATTTAGATATTTTAAAGGATTTAAAACTTGTTTCAAGCACCCTTTATTGAATAAACCTTAAAGACACAATAACATCATTAAATAGAAGCAAATTTGATCACATGCACAAGGACACAGAAGTATAAAGTACACAAATTGTAGCTAAGCTGCTGAAGGAAATAGCACACTTAGATATATAAATATAGTCAAATGTATACAAAACTCATGGAATATGAAATCCATGACATCAAATGTTCCAAACAAATATGAAATATCAAAACAATAACTACAAGTCTATGGCTCAAAGGAGTCTACATCCTTCCTACGAAGGCATCTAAGGTGGGTCCTAGATGATGTAGCAATTGCAGTAATAGTCTCTACTTGTGACTCCATGCCACCCTCACCAACATTAGTTGTGGATGTGTTTGCTCATGCTTTAGCCTCCTTTGCCATGGCTATCACCTCAGCCTCTCTATCTTCCTGGTCAACCCAATCAAGGTCCTCGTCACTAACACAAGTATACATAGATCATATAAGTATAAATTATAAACACAAATTGTAGCTGAGCTGCTCAAGGAAATAGCACACTTAGATAAGTCTATGGCTCAAAGGAGTCTGCATCCTTCCTACAAATGTGTCTAAGATAGGTCCTGGATGATGTAGTACCCATAATCTCAAGTATCAGAGCGATTTCCCTAATGAGGTTGAGGGGCAGTGCCCTTTGTGGGGGTCTACGCGCAATGCCTCTAGTGGGTTCAAGGGATAACGCCCCTTGCAGGGGTTTGGGGGGGAGCGGGGGGGGGGCAGTGTCTCTAGTGAGGTCAAGGGGCAGCGCCCCTTGCAGGGGTTTGGGTGTAGTGCCCCTTGTGGGAATCCAGCGCCAGGGGCTCAAGGGGCACTTAGGGGTTTGGGGGCAGGCTCCCAGTGGGGTCAAGGGGGAGCCCCCAATGGGGTCGAGGGGCACCCCTCATGGGGGTCTAGGGGCAGTTCCCCTAATGGGGTCAAGGGGCAACGCTCCTTGCAGGGGGGTTGGGGGAAGCGCCCCTTGCAGGGTCCCAAGGCAGTGCCCTGGGCGTGCTCCCCGTCGCGATATGGGGCGGGATTGAGGGGCGGAGCCCCTGACACTAAGCCCAAATTAAGACCTCCAAAACCATACAAACCTTCATGGCGTACGTCATTTTGCATTCGAATAAGTAAAAAAAATGAAGTTTAAACTTTAAATTTCATGTAATTTTTTTGCACTTTTCAAACCCTGCCTGTCGAGTCCTGCTGACGAGACTCGCCTAGACTTGGCCAAGTCCAAGTCCGAGCCCCCAGGACTCGGCCAAGGTGACTCAACTCATGACTCGCCAAGTCTTGGCGAGTCCTGGCGAGTCTTGTTACTATGGATTAACCATACTAGTGTGATAATTTGATGGATTAATGGTATCACTGCTTTTGTAAAGAGGGATCACCACACTAGTCGTCCAATTTTTTGAGAAACCCTCTTGAGTGACATTATTGAAGATGCATTTGATATGAGGCGCAAGGACCTCAATTCCCCATTTTAAATGTTATTCTTGCAACCCATCAATATCTTGTGCCTTCCCTCCTGCCAACCCTTTTATGCCCTAATTGATATCTTTAATGGTGAAAAGTTCAATAGTTGCATTGATTACCAAGGGTCTATATTTATCTTGGCCACACTCATATAGTAGCTTTACATATTTAACCTACAATATTGTTTTATATTTGTTTTCTCTTTTGTTGTAACTCTTTCCAAAGTCTTTTCAGGTTCCATTTTCCAAGGGTGATCAGTTCCTCTCTTCTTATGTTCACATATTTTTCTTTATTACACCTTAACAATTTTTCGTACTCTTTCTTACTTTCTTTGTCCCTTCCACCTTCTCATAGATTTCTTTTTGCTATCTTGCACTCATTGTTGAACCAAGGATTTGCTAGAAAAGTGTCTTTTGCCTCTCTTTTGGATCTAGTACTCTTTCAATCATCTAAATTCTTGTGAATTAGGGGAACTAGCATATCCTTGCTTATAAGATGGTTCTCAATGTAAACTGAATTATTCTCGTATTCCCTAACAAATCATTCAAGGACAACTTTGAAGAGTTTCTGATTTTTTGAGTCATGAGGATTCTACCTTGTGAAGATATCTTCTTTTGGTTGGAGTGAACTTGTTCCCCCTATTGCTTGTTTATGTGGATGGCTAGTTTTATACATATTGAATTATGACCTAACTTCAGCTCTATTGGGCAATCTCCAACCACTAACTCCATTAGCCTTAGGTGTAATTCTATGAGCATATAACATAGTCCACCACACTTTGACTATTGTATGTTTTGCATGTGATGTTGGTTGAATTTGGCCATGTCTTCATATTGTTGCATATGATCATGTTGTACAAACTACATAGCCCCAATAATTCTGCCTTGTAGTGAGTGACAACACCCTTACTATCTTGTGAATTCCTTGAGGGCTTGAATGTTTGTTGTCCTAGCATTAAGTCACCTATTATTAGGACTTCCCCCACAGTGTTAAAAACAAAAATGTCTTTTTTTAGCAATGCATAGGGATCTTCACAATCTAGATTCCTTTACTTATATGATTTTGAGCCTTTTAAGGTGAAGTAACATGCTGCCAACCTTATTGTTACTTGATTTTCTGTTATTTTCAGCCATATGCATTTCTTGTTTAGGTCTTCTTTCTCCACCTTTATAGTTTTGCACCAAATTTCTTTGATTAGTACCGTAACCCCACCATGCCCTTTGCCACTGTTAGTTCTTTCATTCCAAACTGGAGCTTTTTTATATCCTTCAAATTCTAGAACTTTACACCCATCATGTTCATGAGTCTCCATAAGAATGATAATGTCTTTATCTTCTGCTATGGCTCTAACCCGGGTCCTCTTCTCCATGGATAACCTCTACTGTTCCAGCTTACCATTGTCAAATATTCCTAGGGGGGGCCAACTTTCTATTTTTTGTGTTATTCTATCACTGACTTGGGCCTTTCCATTTTGTAACCAAGCCCATTTTCCTGCATCTCTTGCTACCTTTACTTTTTCCCACTCTTTTTATCTTTCTTCTTACTGGACTATGGTTAGGTCCTCATCAAGGTATATTTGTGTACCTCTAAGGAACCTCTTTTCCCGTAGTATCATGTTCTTGTCTTCTATATTCCTCAAATTAACTTTTACGTGCTTGCTCTTCATTTACTACTATGTCTGATAAATTAAATACATGAATTAATAATAGAAATGACAATGCATACCAGATACATGCATAAAATATATCTTTATTCACACATGAAATCATTATAGAAGAAGACAAGAGATGGTGAACCAAGGATCAAAGTCGATCCAACTAGATCATCCTACTTTCCTTGATGATACACAATGTATAAGGACCCAACGGTTGCCAAGAAGAACACAACCATCAACCAACCGACGCTTATAACTATCTAAAGCCAACAACCAATTAATACAAACAGTTAATACATAGTCAGATAACCAATTTTTTTTTTTGCTACGTAGATAACCAATATTATCGAAGCATAATAATAGGCATTGTACACTGACTACACTCTTGCCATCTCTTATCTTACCAATCATATGTGCTTGATGAATGACTCTTGATCATTGCAGTTGGTCTTTGAAATATTCTCTTGCTAAATATTTTGTGTTTTCCTTCTCACCATAGTCTTTTGTTCCTTTAATGATGATATTCATGGCCCTATCATTTTTGTCCTTTTCTTCTCTTATTTGCCTCCTGACATGTTTCTCTATAAGTTCACTCTATGTGTCTAATGGTCTCTTCACTATTTGAGCCCAAGACTTGGCCTCCTCTAACTGTTCTCTTAATTGGTTTTCTTTTATCTCCATGCTTGCTATTGCAGATCAAATCTCTTTTATTTGTGAATCACTGCTTCCTTCTATCACTTTTGCCTTGTTTTCTTCAGCTGTTTTAATTTTCTCTAAAACGTATCTTATTGAAATCAAATTCTCGTTCGTCTTTTGACTTAATTCCCATTGATTATCCCTAATCGTATTGTTCTTGATCGATATTTTGGAGTTTGAATTTGTAACATGAAGCAACCACTATCACCACGTCTACAACAAGTGGCTAGAAAACAACACTATTTTTTAATATCAAAAACATAGGCACGAACTGTCAACAACTCACAAGAGTGAAAAAAAAACATTCACAAGCCTAGAAACCCCTAATTGAAAACAAGTTTTTAAAACTATATTTTAATTAAAAAACCATATCAAATTTTAGAGGCAAATAGAAATTCATTTTTTTAATTCACTTTAAGTTTGCTGAATTTTGCCGATATTAGCATGGTGTGATGGTTTAGAGGTGGCATTGTTGTTCTTGCCACCAAGGTTCATACCCCATTGGGGTGGTATTGTTGAGTGGTTGTATCCCGGTTCATAGCTCTGGTTCAAAAGCGTTTACCCCTTGAATATTAAAAACAAAAAAGTTCACTGAATTTCAAACTTCATGGATTAAAATCGGCAAACCCCATGACATAGCTTTGAGTATCCATCAAATTTTGATGTTTTGGCGTATTGTGTGTTATCCCAACATATTTACAAAGAAGTGATTAGTTTTATGATAGATAAGAGCTGTCATGAGTGTAGGCTTTCCAAGAAAAAAAGTCCACAAATAACCAAAAATCGATCAAAGGGACTGGAAGTATAGAACATACAATAGATACAAGAGCAAAAGACCAGGGAAAAAAGGGCCCTATACATGAAGCAGAAACAAAAAGTGATTAACACAATATGGAGGTCAAACGAAAACAAGTGACCCCCAAACTAGTACAATTATAAATAAAAGAGAGAGGGTGAAACCCAAAAAGCTGTAGAAAAAGAAGACCATTTATACAAGGAACCAAAAACAAATGGTGCTTTTCTACTTTTATAAAATCCAACTTTTGTATATTCTTTTCCTTTTATTTATATATATTAAAAATTGAGTATTATTTTATTTCTTCATTAATAGATGCCATGTGATGTGATATTTTTATCCCCTCTCCTAATTGCAATGCATTTAAAGCACACTTAAGATTACACACAGCAAAGTTATTATTTTGTTGTGCTTGTAAGATGTTCCTTCTCTCTTTCTGTCATTTTACATGTTCACGAGAGACCATGTAAAAGACTCCATCCTCATTTAGAAAGATTATCAATTGGTGTTTCCTGGACACATCCTAAACCTCTGTTACAAGCTTTGATAGAAGTAGATTGGAAGGGGCTTTTTCAATCTTGACAGTGAGAGATCTAATTTGTGAAGTCAACAAAGTTTGGACATCTCTTCAAACAATTCAACAATTATTACAGCTAAAATAAAAGACTAAAGGAGATATTTTTGTGGATCCTACTGTAGGGATACTTCATGGCCACTATTGCTACCTTGAAGGAGGGCAATGCCATCACTACTAGAGGGTCCTGGATTCTTAAGAGCACTAACCTTTTGAATAGATCTCAAACTCTAGGACTTTATTATTTTGAAGAGTTAATTATATTAATTTTGATTTTCTCCTCAGACATCAAATTTTCAGAAAATACTTTGAAGATCCTTAAAAAGCCACAGTACAATAATGTATCGAAAATGCTGAAATCATCAAAAAGTTAAAAATTGGGTTTTAATGAGTTCCACTTGAGAGATTCTTGAGGATGTCATTAGGGGATTTGAGGATTGAGAAGAGTTTTACTAGAACAACTTGAAGCATTGGTTGGATGAGTTGAGTCTTATATTCAGCTGAAAACCATTCCATTTCCATCCTACCATCCTTTCTTGAATTTGGTCAAGGCATTCTTGCCACATTTAATTGAGAATAGTGGGATGCCAAGATATCTACAAGGAAAAGAACCATTTTCAAATCCCAAACAATGAGGAGAGGAAGGGAATGAGGTAGGAGGGACATGTGAATGAGGGGGGGAGGAAGAGAGGAGGGAAGAGAAGAGTGTTGGAGAAAAAGGATGGTGCAAAGGCAATATACAAGGAAATAGACCCCCAGAGACCATCCACAGCTATGTAAATCTTAGTGTTTCTCCATATTTCCAAGAAGGGGAGTGCTAGGATGTAGGGCTATGTTGTAGCATTTGTACCCACAAGCCTTGTTGGGTGAAAATTATGTAATCAGCTTTTCGATAGATTACACAGCTTGGACTTCAGCCACAGCTATGTGAGATGTAAATCTCTCCTCTCGGAAAGGGGAGGCGCCCTTCTTACTACTAACAGAAGTGATAGTAAAACAAACAAGTAATTACAAAATGTACACAAAACTTACGAAGTGGGGGGGGTGTGTTACATTCATCCTCTCTCTTTTTTCAGAGAAGATGTTTACAATGCTTCACTGTTGGAAGTTCACAATTCTTAACAACTTGAAACGAACAACTAGCAGTAATACCAATACCTCTATCTTGTCAAAGCAAAGCGTAGAGATACCAGAAGTAATTAACAATAAACAGATAAAGTAAAAGGGAAAGCTCACGAAGGCACAAAGTCGTTCCGTAGCTTTATCAATGTTGGATTTGTGGAAATGTATCGTTTGTCACGTTAGAAGCACAAAGTCTTCTTAGATGCAGCAATTCCTCGAACAGCATGAACAATTACAAGCGCAAAGTCTTGTAGATTATCCAACCAAAGTATCAAAGAGTATGAACGATTACAAGCACAAAGTCTTGTAGATCACTCAACAATAGTATCAAAGAGCATGAACAATTACAAGCACAAAGTCTTGTAGATCATTCAACCAAAAGATAAACAAAAACACAAATGCAGATCTAAATAATAGATGCAACACAAAGTTTACATAAATCACTTAGAGTCCTTCAGATTTCATCACCTAATTACCACCAATGAGATCAATTCACAAAAGTATCGAATCCAATGCAAAGTTTGGCTTGCAATCCTCTTCTTTATTGATCAAATTCCATTCACAAAGCATGAACGCAAAGTTTCACAAATTTGCTTCAAAAAGGGCAGCACTTCGTTGCAAAATACTAAAGGATCTGGCGTTACAATGGAAATCCCTCACATTATATAGAAAGAGGGATGAGCAAAATTAGGAAACTAATTGAGGAAATCAAGGAAAGTTAGGTGAGCGATTTTAGGAGATCTCACCTAACTTTGACCAAAGTCAAAGTGTAATTTGTTTTCAAAAGATTACATCTTCGAACTTGGTGCAATTACAATTTACAAAAAGACATATAATATGTCAAGAAATATTTACAAGATGCATAAAAGGATGCATCAAAAAGATCTAACTCTGGAGATCAGGAATCCTCATGGTTCCTTGCTTGGGCACGGAGTCTTCATACTTCTTCCTGGTCTCCTGCATGAACTTTTTATTTGGAAGAACCAAGATCAAAGGACATCACCTTCGGGATCACTTGACGAGATCTGGAGAGAAACTGCAAGGATGGTGAATCAATAGACGTTAGCAGAAAAAGTAGCATTGGGAAGCGTGAAGCGAGAAACGATGATGGGAAAGCGTGGAGCGGATGACAAGGCACGCAAAACGATGCACAAAACGAAAGGAACATGGTTCAGGAGTGAAATGGACAGAAATGAAGTTCATCTGGAAAAAGATTGTAAAAAGTGTAAGGGCGCTAAAATTCAGCGCCCTTACATTTTTGGAGATTTCAATTTTTGATGCTGGGGCTCTAAATTTTAGCGCTCTTGCACTTTTAGAGTTAGATTTTATTTTGACATGTTCAACATGTCAGGGCGCTAAATTTTAGCGCTTCTGCATCTTTGGCATATTTTGGATAAAACAAATGTAGAGGTGCATGAAAACGGCGCTCAGGGTTGGCAAAGTTTTTGTAACATGGAAAGCTTTGAAGACAAAATTTGTTTTCCTTTGGATAGAGCTGCAATTCGTTTCATTGTGAAGAAGAAACATGGATAGAGCATGTGAAACAAAGGTGCGAATGGAGAGGAAAAACGCGAAGGGAGAAAGAGAGAACGTGTGAGAAGAAAACAAAAAGAAACGCATATGTAAATCCTAGAAATATACAAAAACGAATGGAGAAAGGAGAGGAAGCAAGAGGAATCGACTTACCCAGATGAAACACAAGGATTGCTGGAGAAAAGACTCGAAATTGTCAAAAATGTGATTTGCAGTTTGAAGAGCACTCGACCAGCAAGAAGAAAAGAAGACAAAAGATCATAAACAATGAAAAATGGCGAAATAAAACACTTTTAAGTGAAAGAGAAAATCGAAAACCTAACTCAAGTTGAGCAATAAATTTAGGCACGAAAAGTGGCATGATTGACAAAAAATGCGAAAAACATGAAGAAACGCGCCAAGGCCAGAAAAAGTTTAAGTGTCAGGAAAAAGCGTAATAGCGCTAAAATTCAGCGCTATTACACTTTTTAGAAAGTTCACTTTTATGCAGGGGCGCTAAATTTTAGCGCCCCTGCACTTTTCATACTTAGCCAAATTTTGGCTTCAGAGCAGGAGCGCACTTTTTCAGTGCAACTGCATCTTTCGCAATTCGCTAAGTACGAATAGTGAGACTTCGCAAAGGGGCTCGTTTCGAAGGTCTTCGTGAGGCGAACATGGGTGAATGGTCGAATTGACTATTCGAGGCTTTGAAACGCATTTCGAGGTGCTTGAAAATCACTTCGTTATGTGTACTTGAACTTCATGAATCCTAGGAAACGGACAAGTTTCGTAGGGGGGTTATCCGTGGAATGAGCGCTGCTAGATTCTGTGATAACAAGCCTCAAACCCAGTTCGGGTTCGCTTGTGGGTACGTGTTGGGTGCACACAGGGTGCACACCCAACACTGTGGGTTCGCCTGAGTGCGCACACCCGCGCACCTGAGCGAACCCACAATGTTGGGCGTGCACCCTATGCGCACCCAACGCAAACCCAGGTGAATGATACGTGGACGCGGGCGAACCAGCCACGAACTCGGGAGAACCCACGGCCCAAGATGTAAAAAGTGGGCCCAAACATTAATAAAATACATTTTTATTATTATTATTTTTTCTCCTAACCCTAAAACGGCCCAATATGAGGCCTTTAAACACTCAAACATTTCATTTTTACCTCTCATTTTGCTCTCACCATATTTTCTCTCCATCTTGGCATTTTGAAGGGAGGTGATTGTATTGAAGGAGATCGATTGTGGAGTGCCAAATAGCTTCTACAAAGGAGATTTAAGTGTTTAAGGTATGCATTTAAACCCTATTCTTTAGTCTTTTGATGAATTCTTTCAAGTTTTTGATGAATTTTTTCAAGTTTGTGAAGAAGTTTTTCAAGTATGTTTTTTTTTTCATTTTTTTTGTAGATTGCAACAATGGCCAGTAGTCAAAGTTCAGTGGGTGGGGAGGGAAGTCAAAAATTCAAAATTGATAAAGGATCTCCTTTATGGAGACATACCACAAGAATTTCACAACTTCCTAGAGGTGGGGGTTTTGTTTGGAAGTGTAATTTTTGCAATGCACACTGTAATAGCTCCTATTACTGAGTGAAACTTCATTTTATGGGCCCTGGTGGTAAAGGGAATATGTGTGAGGTCCCAGATAAGAAGGGATTGCTTGTTGTACAAATAGCAGGATTTATAAAAGAACAAGAAGATGCTGACAAATTGGTTGCAAAAGGAAAACAAAGTGGTTATAATTCCGGAAAGAAAAAGACAATGACATCACCCTCTCAGACATTTAGGGCCTCCAAACATGCCTTCTTGTCTATGCCCTCTACAGAAGATGAAGATGAAGAACCACAAATCACCACCCGCAAGAGAGGTCCATTGGAGAGGGCGTTTAAAATGGAGGCAAGAGATATTGCTGAAGAAAAAATTGCACGTTGCCTCTATGCCAATGGTCTTCCATTCAACTCGGTGAGATCACCATACTGGTGGGACACGGTGTCAGCAATAAATAGTGCACCTCCTGGTTTCACAATTCCTGGGTATGAAAAGGTGCGTACCACCTTATTGCAAAAAGAGAAGAAATCTATAGAGGCCCAATTGAAACCAATTAGAGATTCTTAGATTGAAATAGGTGTATCTATTGTTTCCAATGGATGGAAATATTGCAAAAACCGTCCATTGATCAATGTTATTGCAGTGTCCCCCAAGGGGGCAATGTTTTTGAGGGCGGTTGACTGTGAAGGGGAAGTGAAAGATGCAGAGTTCATTTCCAGGATTCTCATTGATTCCATAGAGATGGTGGGAAATGAAAATGTTGTCTGTTACATCCCGATATTATAGCTACTATTGTATAGGGCCATTGAATGTAATGTTTGAATCTTGATGATGAATAAAACATGGTTGATCTCGTTATTAAATGAATGAGTCCTGTTTAAATGATGGTTTCATTTGATTGTTACTTCTAAATGATTTTGTCTTGATTAAATATTGCAAACAATTATGGAATAATATTATTCTAACTTGTGAGATGTTTTTACCTTGTTATGAGCATATGACTGCCGGTGTCATGTCATGATGTGCAGGTACGAAGACTGATCCTCTGGACAGAGGAGAGACATCATTCGGGGAGGAACTTGGTCGGGTAAACAGTAACGAATACCAAACTGAACATACACACACAAACCTTAGAACTGTGTAAGCTAAGTCATTGTTCTGGTTAAAGGTAAGTCATCCGTAGGTTTGACTAGTATCATTAGGAGTCGTGTCTTCTTCTGAATATGTAAACAAGTGATGCTTGCCAGTATAACCTTATAAATGATAAGTTCTGGTTAGAGGTGGATATGTGTATTTGTACATACGAATACGATATGTACAAGTACCCATAAGTACATTCATGTCGATACAAACGTATTAAGCAGATGGATATGCCATACGTATGTGTCGATATAAATGTATTTATGGATACTTATACATGTAGTATATATACAGATATATATACAAGTATACATACCCACGGCTAACGAGATAAATGAATTATATATTGTAATGATATCTTGCCTCTGAAATTATACGAATTCATATATATTAATTTACATGTTTAACGTATAATGTAAATGAATATATGTGTATTAGTATAAAGATAAGTATTTCAATATATTTAGTATTATATTAAAATATTAATATAATATAGTTTAAAATGTATATAATATTATTTAAATTGATATTTTAAATAATTATACATAAACTATATTATATAAGTATTTTAATAGAGTATACCAAATATATTAACAAAATCAAATGAAAAGAAAGTTAAACATTTGAAACACTTTTATAAAAGGCGAATGTAAATCATAAAGAAAATGGAAATTCGCGAATTTCTCTAAATCGCGGATTTCTCTAATGAATCCGTTGAAATTCAATTCTGAGCTTTAGCAAATGCAACATATTTATTTTGAAAACGTCATTTAAATATTGAAGATTTACAAAGTCGAAATAAAGAAGAAAAAACGCGAAAATGAAATAAGGAAAATGAAAAACGCGCAGGTAACCCGCGCGACTAGGGCCAGACGTCTGAAAATGGCCGATTCATCTCTTGCTTGGTGAATAAAATGAAATCTGTACGCCATTTGAGCAAGGAAGAAGTCAGAAATGAAACTTGGCATTTAACCTAACTGTAAAAACGCGCCAGTTGAGAGTTGTCACGTTTTTAACAGTCTGAAACAAATTCGAAATGAAATAAACTTCTTGCTGTCAATTTCTCCATATGCGTTTTGAATTATTCTCCTCTTGCTGTCAATAAACTGGTCGAATCATCTTCAATCTGATGACTAAGGGTTTAAAGAATCCGCCATCTATCATTTTGACCATTTCTGGGCACTTTGCTGTCAATGAACATGCCTTCTTAAGTGGAAAACTGTTTCAATTCGGCCCTATATAATGACGCCCTTCCATTCATTGTGAACTCACCTTTTGAGAGCAATCTGAGTTTAGTGTTTTCATTTCATATCCATTCCATTGTATTGCCTGAGTTTTCCCATATTGCTGAGTTTGATAAGCACAGTAAATTATTTCCAGCATTTACCAGTCACAGTGAATTAAGTCATTTGAGTTTAAAGTGAGGTATTTGTATAGCTGAGTAGGAATTGAGTGGTGGAAGCACGTCTGTGAGAAGAAGCTATAGGAGTTCACTATAGAGTGAAATTCTTTCATAAAAGAAGCCATATTTAGCTGAAACCTTGAAGCTTATTTGAAGGAGGATCTAGAAAAGCAAATTTGGAAGGAGAAGCTCTAGAATCAGGCATGAATCTTCCTAGTTTATAATTTTTATTGAAGTATTGTTTCCATTTTGATTTTGTGATGGCTGATTTCAATTAGTTCTAATAGAGAAGAACTGTTTTGATGAATAATTAAAACAAATCATTTAAGAAGAAAATGTGAAAAGGATTCAATGATTAGGGGAATTGTGAAAAAGGGAATATAGGAGTAAAAAGCTTAAGGGATTAGAATGTTTCTCTTGCTTTAGAACGAAATAATGAAAAAGATAAAAGAGAAGGATTTGTTTGCATTTTAAAATGGTTTTTGCATGTTGTGTATGATCTCTATATGTGGGAATACGTAAACATACTTATTAGCTACTAGGATCGAGATGATGGCAGAATCAAGTGAAGTCTTTTAGCTTAAGTTATAGGGATAACTGAGACAAGTTAAGTACTCCTAGGATAAAGAGTTCCTAGTTAGGAGGAATTGATACAAGACGCTTGAATACTGTTTTCATTTCTAGTAGGTTCGTATGATTGTAGGATGTCTGGGATGACGAATTCATCCATTGAAGGACAAAACCTATGCGTAGAGTAAGGAAGCCTTAAGTCAAATCGGCCCTGAGTAGTGTTTATGATAGATGACCTTCATTCGAAGTACTGAATGAGAATACTTTGGCCAAAGTAGTGAAAGGCACGACATCCACCTAGATGTAAGATAGTTGAGACTTCACTGTCAGTTCATTGTGATCCGAGTACTAGATCGAGATTGTGAAATAGCAAGGTTCTAGTTGAGTAGGACACAGCACTATGCTCAGTTGGTAATCGTTAAAGGATACCCTACCAATCTCTTCTTCGAAGGGAGGGCCGTTCATTGCAAAATGATCGTGCGGGGGACCGCATTATAAGTCCGTGGTTGGCGGAAAAGCGCCCGAGTGATGTTTCTCCTCCACAGCGAGCGGCCGATGTACCAAGATTTGAAAGGACGGATTCCTGGACCTTCTTACTTCTATTTGTGCAAAAGCTTACGAGCTATGTATGTAACTGTATTCCTTTTTAACTCTGATTTATATTTGCAATGAAAATGAAATTCATGAGGAAACATATTGTAACTTGTACATGTTTATCAATAAAGAAAGGAAGAAATTTATTGTAATATCTTTGTTATATGTTACTTTTACATGTTTAAAGTGAAAATGGGAAAGTTTTTAATTTACGCAGAATTGGGTCGTAACATTGTCCAAGTAATTATAGACAATGCAAAAGTTTGCAGGGCTGCAAGTGCTTTGGTAGAGGCTAGATATGAGCACATCTTTTGGACACCGTGCACCGTACGCTCCCTCAATTTGGTGATGCAAGCAATTGGCAACCAAATAGAGTGGGTGAAAGAAATATACCAGGAGGCCGAGGAGATCCAAATGTTTGTGACAAACCACCATTTTTCACAAGCAATTTTCAGAAATTTTTCAAGATTGGAATTGTTGAAGGTGAATTTAATTTATTTAGTTTCATTTATGTCATGTTTTACATAATTGAATAAAATATTTTTTTGCGTTATTTACATATTTTAAATGTGTTATTAACTTACTATTAACATGTTCTTAGGTTGTTGAGACCCGGTTTGCATCTCACACAATTGTTCTGAGACGACTTGTGAAGGTGAAAGAGGCATTGAGTCAAATGGTTATTAGCAACCAATGGGGTATATAGAAGCAATCAAATTCAGAGAGGGCCCAAAAGGTCAAGGCATTAATATTGGATGACGATTGGTGGGATCGTGTGAATTATGTATTGGAGTTCACCGAACCTATCATGTTTATGCTTTAGTTTGCTGATACAGATGAACCATGCTTGGGGGATGTCTATGATAGCATTGACACAATATTGGAGAAAATAAAAAATAGAAATACAAAAGAGAGAGAATGATCCTGAAGACACCTTTTACAAAAGGGTGGAAGCAATCATTCTTCATCGTTGGAACAAGATGACAACACCATTGCACCTCCTTGCATATGCCCTATCTCCGAGGTACTATACCATAGAAGTACTTTCTATCCCAAGGAGAATACCGCCATATGGAGATTTTGAAGTTGCTAATGGGTATAAGAGGGCATTTAGTAGAATCTTTAGTGATCCAAAAGTGCAGACAAGTGTTATGAAAGAATTTAGATTGTTTATCTCAGGAAAAAATCATACCCCTTCTGTTGTCAAAGACCAATACAAAATGGATGCTATTACATGGCGGTACCTCCATGGTCAAGATTATATGTACCTCCATCTTCTTGCAATCAAGATCCTCTCACAAGTTTTTTATTTTTTTTGCCACTTGTATTGTAGAATTCAACACTAACATTCTTGAATTTATCTTGCATTTTTTATTTTTTATTTTGTTGGTTTTCTCTCCAGGTTGCAAGCTCTTCTGCTGCTGAACGGAATTGGAGTATGTTGGCATTTAAATTCGCACCTCTAGAATGCGTATTTGAAACGGACAGCTATGCACAGTAAAACTGCTCTTCAAATTAGGAGGGGAAGCTCCCTCTTGCTGATGGTGTTGTAAGAAAGTAAACTAAGAACTAAGTTGCCTATCTTTTTTATCAGCTTAGAGCACAAGGTTTATTAAACACAAACGCCGTAGCTGAGATTTTCTGTTTTAAGAACTTCAACTACGACTAACTTAAACTAAAGACGTTTCTAACTTCTCAAGTAATACGCAGAGCAAGAGAAACTAGAAATGAACAAGGTTGATCTTCTGACAAAATACTTCAATAAACTCTTTCTCAACAAACATCTACACACTTCAATGTAAGCTGAAATCAAGATCATAAAAGTAGAACACAAATAATGGAAATCTGAGATGTTATATCAAGGCAAAGGAGGCTCATGATTTTATTACTCAAACTTCTGGAACAAAACTTACTTCTAACATGCCTGGAACAAGAAATTGCAGCTAAAGAGGCTTGCAATCTTGTTCTTACACAATACGAACAACAATTACAATAACTTCTTGTTGGCTAAAAGAGACTCAACAATTAGCTATCATAAAACAATTGAACAACACTTGAATAACAAATAGAAGGCACAATAGGCTCAGCGTTTTGTTATCACTAGCATGGTTAAAGAAAACTAATGAGCAAAGACTCTTATTTATAGACAACCAGAGGAGTAGGGAACCCTAAAATCTCCTTGCTTTCACAATCTAGGGCTTGCTCAGCAATCAAACTTTATTACTAAATCTAGAAAGAAGATAACATCTAACACCTAAGAAAGCAGAAAAAGTAGGAAACGCCAACTATTACATTTGTCTTCTTTCTCTTCTCAAAGAATGGATAAGAATTATTCCAACAATAGAAAGAAAGCGGGAAGAAAGCTGCTTTAAAGCTCGATCACATCCGCTAGAAAATTAGAAATTGTGTCCCGGTTCGGTGCATCTTTGCCATCAATAGCAAAACACCGCTTTTCTAGAATATCTTCAGCATCTGCAACAAATCTTACGAAATATTCGACCTCATTGACCGCTTTTTCAAACCTCGCTGACATCATCGAAATATGACTCATTCTCCCACCAACTGAATTGTTGCTGTGAACAACACTTTGAAATTGAACTTGCACTTCATCAAGCCCAACGTAGGAACCATCTTCAAGACTATATCGAGAAGGAATCTCTGAGATGAACTCACTGATGAAAAGAAGAGCTTCAATCACCCTTTGTCTATAGGCGATAAATTCCTCGGATATCCTCTCATAGGTTTTAACTTTGAAAACATGACACTCTCTCCAAGCAAGGATTTGTCTCTTGTGTTCTTTTGAAACTGTTGAGCCATAAGCTGTGTCTAAATCAGCAATGATGATTTCACGCCTTGGTCTTAATTCAGCCAGTGTTTGTTCAAACCCTTGGATACCTTGACGTAGCTCATGAGCATTTTCTCTCAACTGGAACATTCGTGCCAAGATCTCCTTTCCTCTGACAATGAAACTCTCGATCCACTCCTGAGTCTCTTTCCCACAAATGACCAGCTGTCTCAACTGATGATGATCAGCTGGTGTCTCTAAAATCTGGGGCAGCAACTGGGTTGCCAGTGAAGAACCATGGACAAGGTTAGAAATATAAAGCCTGAGCTGCTAGTTTTCAGCCTTGAGGGCTGCCTTGTCTTCTCCATCCTTGAGCACTCTTTCCTGAAGGTTTTCGAACACAACTCTGAATAGACTCACATCCGCATGTCTGGTATTTCTACCAAGATTAGCCCTGACCATCACGAAGTCATCCATATTCACCTCATCCATGTTCTTATCCTCTGGGGGTAATGCAGTCTCCATGATTATCTCGCTATCAAGATTCCTATCAAAGTGAACTTGTTTCTTTGCCTTCTTCTTAGGAGGTTCCTGATAGATGTTATCAAGATCATCAAAATTTACCTAATATGAAGGTCTTCTTCTCACCCTTCCCAAGGAGTTCTCAAGCCAAGACACGGTAGTATCTTTACTAACTTCCTTAGGAGGTACAATTCCAATCTCTTCATCATCTTCAATATCAAGGTCAATGTGAATCGGTAAAGGTTTTGTTAAAGGTACAGAAACATGTGTTAAGATGGCTCCTCTACTTCTTTTACAACTGTAGGTTGCTCCTATATGACTATGCCTGAGAAGTCTAACCTTCTTCTTACATTTTATTTGATCTATTACCTTTGACGCCTTCTTGAGACTGACTTTTTCCCTTCCCTTTTGACTGTGCTCTGGAAGAAGAGGGAATTGTCCTTAGCGGCTCTGCTACTGGAATGGAGTTTTTCCTCTTAAGGATTAGGAAAACCTTGCTATGTTCAAGGACTTGTCTTGTCCTGTCTTCAACTGAGAGGGACTCTTTATTAGCCCAATTGACTTGAAGAAGGGGTTGATCTTCAATTCACTTCTGAGCATACATCGGGAGAAGCACATCCTCGTCATCATCTGATAACCCTTCTATATCTTCATTTAAGCAGTCTATCATCTGGTGAAGAGTGAGCCTGCTGTAACTACACCTCCACACCTCGAACTTATCTGTACAATTAGTCCAAAAATCTTCAAGGGTGGATATATGAGCATAGTTCTTCTCAAGTCGACCAGCGTAGACACCATGAGGATCAAATGACCGTCTCTCACTGTAAGGCTTGAGGTTGAGTTGTCTAACTCTTCTCCCATTGTCTTTGCATCTGCGACAGTCCTGCATGTATAGATTCCCATCCCTAATGGAAAATGGAGGGAGGATTTCTTTCTATTCCTCAAGAGTGTGTGGACATCGTGGGCTTGCCTTAAGAACTCCATGAAGACGACCTCATTTGACGGATACCTTGGTAGCATGAGCGGGGCACCTGAATAGCCATAGACCCTGAGATAGGTGAAAGCAGGAAATTGTATGAACCAATCTGTCCACTCCACCATCGCTGCTCTGGCAACTAAAGAGATACGGACGTGCAATTCATTGTCCAGGTCCCGCACTGTGTACATCAAAAAAGCCTCGTTCACTCTCTTGTAGTGATGCAGTGACTTCGTGAATTCCAACTGGGGATAGTAATTGTATATATGTTGTATGCTCAATGATCCCTCGATGTTCAACCCTTTGAATTGACCCTGATAGGCCACCAGGTAGACTAGGTAAGAAACCATATGGAGCTCATGAAATTGGAAGTATTCTGTTATCTGCTAATGTAGGCTGTCACTAATCAAGGTGGGCCAATCATAGAATTCGGTTTTCTTCATGATGTGGGGTATGGCGTAAAACACCAAGGCTGAAACTTGGTGGCATCTTCTGAGTCAGTTACCTTGTTGAGCAAAGTGATAATGATAGCAATTTCATCTTTGAATTCTCCTCGCCCGGTGTTCTTAGGCAGCGTCTTATGCTTCTCCTTCATCCACCTATGTGCAATCTTCTTACTATATTTGTCTTTGTGCATTTCCCATATCCTTTCACATTCACCCTTTGAGATAGTGACACTTTCAAGCCAAGGGGGAATGGAAAAACACTTCTCGATCATATCAGGCTTTAAATTGCAAATCAATCTGCCATCAACTAACTGAATCTCCCTTGTAGCCGGGTTGTAATGCTTGATGCAAGCGATTACGAACTCAAGACTCTGAACTGATATAGGAATAGATGCTGCTGCGAGGAGTCCAGAGTGTCCCAGGTTCCTGATTGAGGTGTTGCCTGTGCTCTCCAAAGCGTGTAAATCAAACACCGGCTTGATATGATGCAAGTCTTTCTCAGCTGTTTTGATGTAATCATGATAGAGAGTTGATTCTGTCTTGAAAACATTGGGAGTGTACTCCGTTTCGGAAACCTTGAAGAATGACTGTAAACTCGCCTAGGTTTAGACAAGTTTTGAGCAACTTACTATTTTTAGAATGCTGGTTTTTCGGACTCAAACTGACAAATTTTTTGGAAATTTTTTTGAGATATGGGTTTTGCTTAGAATTTTGTTGCAAGACAACCCAGATCATCTGTTTTTGAAAATTTTGAATTTCCCTTGAAAAAGCAGCAAACCCTAATTTCTTCAATTTTTATGAAAAAAGATGGCACCTGGGTTTTGTTCAGAATATGATTAGAAACGAACCCAATTGATTAGATTTGCAAAATACTGATGGCTGATCGAAAAAGAAGCCAACCCTAGGATTTGAAATTTTCTTGAAAAAAGTTGTGATATGGGTTTTCTTCAGAAGACTGATTTGAGAGGACCCAAATGATTGAAAACTGAATGCTTTGAGGATTTCACTGACATGCAAATAAAAAGCAGCTGTTGCAACTTGATGAAGTTCTTGAAAATTTCTTCAGAAGAATGAGGTGAAAAGACCCAAACGGCTGAAAATTTGAAAATCTTGGCCTTCTCCTTGAAAAATTTGATCTTCTGGATGAAAAAACTTGAAAAAGCAAGGGTTTATGCTTGCTGGTCTAAAAAATTTGATGAATAACCAGCAAACTAAGCTCTTGAATCTTGAAAAAAAAAAAATTCTTCAAACTTGCTGCTCCAACTTTCTCCTTTGAATGCTACCTACAAAAATAATGAAAATTACATGAAAGAGAGGTGTTAAATAGACTTAGGGTTTTGAAATAGGTTTTCTTTCTTTTGCTTTTATTTCCAAAACCCTAAAAATCTCTGATCATTGAGCTTGGACATCCTCATCTCCTTGCAATTTTGAAATTTCTTGAAAATTTTGCAAATTTCTCTAAGGCATGAGAAATTGGGTGCCCTTCTTGGATAGGGGTGCCCACTTCAAGTAGTGTTAGTCATTTTTTTGATATTTTCAACTTTTCACGATTTTGACCCCCTACTTTGACATCGATTTCCGGCTTTCAGACTAATCTGATGAACGAACTAAATGATTCATCACAGAGCCTGACTAATTCTAAGAAGATTGTTCTGGAGGCGTCTCTGGCTAAAAACTTCATTTCGACCTTCGAATTCATGGGAGCCTTTTTCCTCCAGGGGCGCCCATTTTGTCCAGAGTTAGTCATTTTTCATGATCTTCAATTTCTTCATGAACTCCTCTTCTACAGATGATTTTGTCGAATCTAGTGATCCGGGCATCGGATTGACTGACAGTTATGTTCGTTGCGAAGCTAAGGAGATATTGTCAAGGGTCTTCTGGGAGCTACTTTGTCAAACAGTGAGTTTTAAACCTTCAAAAGCTTGGGCGCCCTTCTTGGCTGGGGGCACCCAAGTTCACTATACTTAGTTTATTTTTCACTTTCTCACGTTTGCTTCTGAATTCTGAAATTTCACTCTTGTTTCACCCTATGTTCAGCTTCCTGTATCTGGCGACTGCAAACTCCAATTGACGCACTGAATATCTCGTTGGAGAGCTAGATCAACTGTGAACAAATCATGTTAGAGCTACTTCTCCAGATTCATCTGTTTTACCCCTTGAAATCTTGGGCGCCTCTTTTCTCTTGGGGCACCCAAACCTTCCAAACTTAGCCATTTTTTATAATTTTCATGTTCTTCACTCTAACTTCTGTGTGAATCCTCCCTGTTCAGCCTCGAATCCTGGATGACTGAATAATCTAATGACTGCGCCATCAAATTCATTGCGAAGCTGGAAAAGAACTTAGCAACTTTGGTTGGAAGCATAAACCCTAATTTCAACTTTTAGTGCCCTAAAAAGATGGGCGCCTATTCTCTCCTGGGGCGCCCAAGTCAACCAGTGTTAGAAAATTTTCACAATTTTTCACTTTCTTCTTCGTTCTTCGTGCTTGCTCACCAACTTGCCTTCTGTTGAATGCCTTGAGTGTTGAATCTGACGCCTGGCAGCTGACTGACCTCCATTAATGACCTTGGAGCTCCTGTTATGCTTCTAAAAAAGCAGAATAGACCCAGTAGGGCAAAACTGATTATTTTGAAATTTTGATTGCACCAGCCTGATACAAAAGTATTTTGGGCCAATCAAAATCAATTTGAACCTTATCGGACTAACTTTCTATTTTTAGAAAATTTTGCCAGTATCCATTTCAAAAGAAACCCAGAAAAAATTACTATTTCTAGAAAAATTCTAAAAATAGCAGTTTTCCTAAAAAGTAGGGATGAAAAACTGAGATCTGGGTTTTGTAGATTAGGTTGCTCTTAGCAAACCTAGATCATCAAATTTTGAAAATTTTGCATTTCAACCCCTCATGCAAGACATGCACACCCAAATTTTGACCTTTTTGACTGATTTAACAAGACTTTTACTCATTTCTTCAAAATGTCCAAGTGTAACTGTTATGCACCAAATTTGCACCCTACTGAGATTTTCAAGCTCAGCAACCTGGCATAACATGGGACTCAAATTCTACATGTGGGATATGCAATATTGAAAATGAGACCTCCGGATTCTAGGCCGGTTCCTGTTGAATAAAAATCTATTTTTTTGCTCTTCAAACCTAAAGATTTTAGGGGGAAAAGGGGAAGAAAAGGGATAAAAATAACTTGCAGATTTAAACTAATTAATGGGTGATACACCAAAATCACTTTCCTTAGCACAGAATGAACCTACAGCCATTTATATGATGATACAATAACTAGTAAAACCCTCAACACATAAATATTTCAAAGGAAGATCTGAAATCAGAATGATATTTAAAGGATGTTAATCACAGTAAATATATCTAAAAATTGATACAACCCTTAACCTGTGAAGAGAATTCCTAGTCACAAAGATGCCAAAATAAGACAAACTTAAAAGGTTTCAGATAAGAAACACAGAAAAGAAAGATCAATCACCAATCTGCATACAAACATGACACCAGAAATAGATCCAAAATGCTGTATAAAGGCCCTCAAAGGCTCTGAAAATACATACTCCAAAGTCTGATACAATACTTGGAACCAAAATAGAACCCTGTTCTCCAAAAAGTACAAAGCCTCTTCCACTCTAGAATTTTGCATCCTTAAAAAAGAAAAGAGGAAGAGAATAAATAAGCTCAAACTCTTCACCCTAACCCTAGAAAAAAGGGCCCCACCTTGGATAAGGGGTCGGATTTGGTAAAAATGCCCTAAAAGAAGTCTCTCAAACTTTTCAACAACTTACCCAAAATAGGAAAAAGTCTCCCAGACCCGGATAGGAACAAAAATCCTCATAAAGAGGACTCAAAAGACTCCAAAAAAGGTGTCACATCAGTCAAAAACTCCTCTCCTGAATCCAGCAACCCAAAACCTCCACTTGACATAAACAGATTGTCATATCTCCAAGATTTAATGCTCCACTTAAAGGCTTCTCTTGTCATATCTCAAATATCTTCAACTTGCATTAATAACATTTATTTTTTAGAAGTGATTTATAATTGATCACTTTAAAAAATAAAGTTTACAATTTTTTAAAGTGCAATTTGGAATACCACCTAGCAAGATAAAATTTAATTCTGCATTTAAATATCTTTTATTAAAGATGATTAATAAAAATCATTTTAATAAAGATTTACATCTGCTTTTTAAAATGCAAAAATTAAAACAAACTTCCTAAGCTTTAAACTTTGCATTTTTATATAATCATTTATTAAAAAAGATTAATAAATCATTTTTAATAAAGATTGATATTTGAATTTAAATGCAAAAATTTAAAAAAAGACTCTAAGCTTTAAACTTGCAAAGCCTTAGAGAAAAAACGGCTTGAGGAGGATGAATAAAGCTTAAATAAAAGGCAAGAAAGGTCGAACTCATTTAGGGTTCGAACCCTAAAAAGAAGCAAAAGACATTTCATTTCATTTTATTTCGAATGCTTCACCTTGCTGGGCGCCGCCACTCCTCAAACCCTAGCCACGAATTGCTTTGTTCTAGTATTTTCAACCATGAAGAACTTCGAATCTGTTGTTTTATTGGCAAAATCAAGAGCAAAAGACGTTTTTATAAAAACGTGGGAGCATATAGGCGCGATTTTTCTGTTTTTATATTATCTTCTTTCATTTCTGAGAGACTTTGCTGAATCTTGGCATGAATCTACACTTTCTTTGGCCGCTATGAAGATCTGAAGTTGTGAACTTGCTGTATTTTTCTTCAAATGCAAAAAAAAGATCTCATGAGGTATTTTTGAGATAAAAGTCTGGTTATTTTCTGCATTTGTGCAAATCTGGGCAATGAATCTGTATTTTGCTGAAAGTCTTCATTTCCTGAAGCTGCCATTAACTTCTTTGAAGTATTTTTTTAAAAAACTCAGATTTGGTCTTTTTCTCTCTGAATCTGCAATATTTCTGAAAGTTTCTTTATTTCTCACGCCTCCATGAACATCTGAAGTATTTCTTTAAAACAAAGAATAAACTTGGTCAAAAAGAAACTCAAATCTGGTCTTTTTCTCTTTGAATCTGCAAAAAACTTCACTTACAAGCTGCCATAATGATCTCCTTTTCTGATTTTCTACAAAAAAATATCATTTTGAAGCTACAACAGATAAAATACTTCATTTTCTGTGTATTACAGCCACGTTTTTCTTTTAAATCTGAAGCTGGGCATGTTTAATCTCATAAATCTGATTTCTGTTATGAAAGCAAGCTCTTAAATGGCATACTTAGCTTCCTTTTTTTTGAAAAAAAAAATCACTCCAGGTTAGTGTTAATTTTTTCTCACTGTATATGGCTGCATTTTTTGTTTCTATGCATGATGGATTCAAAAATATGAAGCTTTAATCCATGAAAACAAAAATTTGTTTCTGTGTACTTCGTCACTTTCATGCATAGGCATACCTTGTGAGCTTAAGATCAATGTCGTGCTATAACTCTGTTGTTCTTGACGAAAGAAGCTTTCAAATGATTAACATTGCTGTCCACCATACTACTGTGCGTAAACTTAACCAAGAAACGTTAACATCCTCTAAAGCTGAAAATGAGTACTTGATATGCATGAACAAAAGTGGATGACAGAAATTTTTGTATTGTTGATAACTGCTTTAAATATATCGCTGTTTCAGTACAATTACATGGAAACACTTTTCGCTGTTTCATTGTCTGCTCTTTTGCTTTGATTTGATGCTATTTCTATAGCTGTTGGCTGTTGTATTTCTATTCTTTGCCTGTTAAATGCATATAGTGAGCAATATCATTCTCCTCTCTTGTCTTGATGAAAGAGCTTATGTTGATGTGACTTTTATCTGATATGCCGAGCTCTACCCTTGTGGGAGCCCGTTTTACTCCACATATCTGATTTTGATCATGATGAACCTGTTCCTACACACTGAAACAAACATGTCAGCAAAATAAAAGAAGCTGAAAGCTTCCATTGAATTACATTCCTTCTTTTTTGATTTTTTTGCAATTATTTGATGAATGCTTGATCGACTGTATGCTATATTTCTGTTGGCAGCGTAGATATGTGATAGGATCTGATCCATCTTTGCTTAGAGATTATCTCTAACGTCATCTTTTATCTTCCTTGCAGACGCTTTTGGAGTTGGAATGGGAATTGCAACTGAAAATGGAGCTAGAGCTGACGTCTTCAACTATCAATGATTCGTCATTCCAGGCAATGACGAATCACCTCCTACCCTATGTTTCCGTTATTTTCAGTTGTATAGCATACAGTTATTTATGCATTCTTCCTTTGATCGTAAGAATCATAAAAGTTACTTCCACGGCTTGTGTGGAATTCAACATTTTTACAGAATGAATAAAAGCATTATTATGCAAATCTTTTCAATTTTCTGTTTCAGACGTTTGCACAATAAACTATGATTCACATGCAAAATGGTCTCAATGATGATTACTGAACATTCAATCAGCAAAACATGAAAAATTTTGTACCTTAAAACGATGAACTTCATCCAGTTTTACTTGTTTTTTAGTTTCCTCAACAAAGTTGAAACTAAACCAATAAACTTGACTTGAACTGAGCTGTAAGTAAAAAGTGGGTAACAGTAACAAAATTTTTAATTTTGGGGTACAACAGAGTACATACTCTTTTATCCACTCGGTGAAGCGTAACTGGTTGGCTGCAAAAAGAGCTGAAGACTTGGTGTATATTCATTCCAATTTGCGTCTTCTGTCACGTAACGATCCTCAATACAAGTAGGGGGCAGCGAAGCTTTGGGATGAGCACCCGAGTTTGTTGACTTGGATGCAACCATTCAGGATCTTACTAGAGCCACTATGGATGATGTGGATGATAATGATGACATACTACATGGTGCTGAAACCGCTTTGGGTTCAAATGATGATGATCTTAAAGTTGAAGCCACTGAAAATCCAAGTCACGATGATTTTTTTGATAATCCTTTTGATGATTGATGAACAATGAACATTGAATCATGTTTCATGAACTACATTTTGTAATTCAGTAATTGTGATGATTTCCATTGGAATTGTGAACATAGACGTATATGATATCATTGATATGGCTTATTTGAATATTTTTCAACTATCAATTGGCATTTAATATTTATCTTTGGCATTTGGCATTGATCAATGATCGAGTATCATACTATGAAATGATTTAGTTTTACAATTCTGTATATTTCTCTTTTTTTTTGTATATATAATACATACATATATATGTATGTGTATACACACACACACACACACACACACATACGCCTAAAAAAATTTCACGTACCCACGTACCGGGTTCTCGTACCCGCACCCATCCCCGAACCCGAGCCTGAACTGGTAACTTAGATGCAGGGACATAGTCTCAAGGAAAGAAAATATTTTTCTGAATTTTGGGGATGGTGAGGTGACATCTATTAATATAACATAAACAAACTAAAAGAAGCTGAAATTTTAAAAAGTAAATATTATGTGCTGAATTTGCAACGACAATCTTCCTCCTCTTAGCTTTTAAGGGGTTCTAGCATTTCTTCCCTTAAAGTGTAATGTCCCTTTTAGGGTTTTTGGGAAATATGCAATTTTTTTTGTATTTTATGGCTATAGAAAGGTTGAAAGCGAATGCTGAAAGTAAATACTGAATTATGTAATCAAACCTTAGGTAATTTGTAGTATGGAAGGAGCTGAAAAATGCAAGCTAACCATATGCAAGTTGTCATTTTAATTTGAGTTATAGAAGACTGAAATGAAGAACTAGACCCTGTCTTATATGCAGTTTTTGTATTTTCTGATTATATAAAGTAGAAATAGAAAAATATGACTAAACCCTAGCCCAATGCAGATCAGCAATTGATATTTCAGAATTAAAGGAAAATCATATAAATTGTAGATCTGGAAAATAAGTAAACAATTAGAAATAATTTTGTTAACCTCTTTAAACTCAGAAATGATAAGAGATCTAAATTATGGCATCAATTAATGTTGCTGGCAACAAATGATCAGCAATTAAGGCATTTATGACAGCATTCACTAGAACTGAAATGGACAACATAATGACAATATGTCCACTTAGAAATTGTCATACCACTGTATGATCTGCAAACACCCTTACGATGGCCTCCAAATGTTGTTGTCTGGCCTAGTAATGGAAGAAGCAGGGTCGGGAAAGCTATATTGCAATCCTAGCTGTTGGTAAAGGTGGGTGCAGCTAATATTAGGCTGTAAACAGCCCAAAAACATGTAAAATAATGTGACATAGGCATATAATGTATGTTGCGATTGATGTAGGCCACAAACCCTTAATAATATTGATGAATTAGAGTTGGAACAACAACAATTAAGCTCAAAACATGTAAAATCCCCTTTTGAAAATGCACGATATTTTTAAATGATTTTCACAATTTGACATACATAAACATTTTGTCAAACAAATAGCTTACTAACTGAACTGAGTATTGTCAATGGATTTGAGATTAGCAAGTCACATATAATAACATTAACAAGTAGATAACTCTATTCATTGCACTATTTCAGTTCATGAGTTAATCTATTACAATAGAATGAGGCATAGAGCCCACAACAATAATATTTTTGAACACTGAAGTTGCAGCAATACACATACACAGAAATGCAGACTCAGTCATAACATTAAAATACCCGTTTTGGCAAGACTTTCAGGTAATGGCGGCGTTTGCAGAGGCTCCACAACTTGCAGCTGATGGACAGGCGAATGGCAAAGGCTAGCATCAGGAATATGCAATCGTTCATTGCTATTACACATGCCCAACAGCTCCAGTATGCCCAGGAACCACGTCACCTGATTATGTCATCAATGTTGGAGCCTCCAACAAGCTCACGCCCTCCTATAGCAGTCATGCCCCTTATATCTAACTCACGACCTCATAAAATGAGGCACGTCAACCTCAGCAATAGGATAATCCTTGGTGTAGGGGGTATGAACAATCACCACGTCCTTGTATGCAAATACCATGCTCAGAATGAGGGAACCAAACTATGCACAAGTGAATAATGAGCCATAGAAACACATGCCCAGTCCAGTATTTAAACCAACAACTTCACTTCGACTTCCAACGTCCCCATACAAAATGATTAGCCTTCAATGGCTAACGCATACTTTGAAAGGAGAGGATATTCATCGGCCATCTATGCAATCGCCTCAAACTGGAAACCTATATATGATCTTCAAGCTCCAAATGTGCAAGAATATATTATCGTTAATATCCAAATTTGTCTCCGTAGGCTACTCACAAATTTGACAAAGTCACACACCTATTAAAGACCTACATGATCTCTCCAACTTGACTAGCTAGGATGGATTAGTCTCACCACCGAAACCAGTCACCCTAGAGTTTCCACCCCAAAGCCAAGAACTCCTCAAAGCTCCTCAAAGCTCCAATTAGAAAAAATAAGCGAGCATAATCCAAACGAGCTCTAATTTTCGCTTTATTTATGACTTGCACTTTTCCCGCTCATAAAATAAAATAAAGTTTGATAAAGTTCCCTTTTAAATATTTCCCCAAAGTCACTTTATAACACCTTTTAATTTAATTATTTAACATTACCTTATAATGTACTTTTTCCCGCCAGGCAACATTAAATAATTAAATAATCCATTTCCTTTATCCAACTATAACCTACAAGAATTAAATAGGCTAATAAGTCCACCTGGAGTGATCACTAAGAAAGGGACATTACAGTCCTTCCTTCTCTAGGTTGCTTGCCCTTAAGCAATTGCAAATTAGGTGCTGCAAAATCTAAACACCTTCCCACATAGCATCCTCCACATGCAAGTCTCTCCACCTAATAAGATACTCTCTAATCAATCTACTCCTCAATCTCCTCTGCCTGACATCCAAAATCTCATCAAGAACCAGTACAAACTGTCGTTCCTCATCCAATGGGGGTAACTCTGTTGAAGAAGTGACCTACGATTCTAGTGCCTTCTTGAGGCACGATACATGAAAAACATTATGAATCGTACTTCCCTCAGGAAGCTCAAGCTCATAAGAGTATATGGATCCCCAGCTACACCTCATGTACTTCCTAGGAATGTACCAGATCGAATTGCCTTCTTGGAAATCATATGGCAATTGAATGAGTTTGATAAGACTCATTTCAGAAACAACAAAAGGCATGTCATTCTTCCCTCCACAATTGTGTTTTCAAACTTCTAGGTCACATCAAGGTAAGGATTGGAATTGTTGTTGAGTAAGCTGCTGCCTTACAGAATGAGAGTGGATAAGACTAGGAGGTGTGATCTTGAACATTTCATCCATGATCAGAGAATTAGTTACAAATGGGCAGCATTTTTACATGAGCCTGACAATACTGAAGATTTGATCCTCCAACCTTGCAGGAAGCCATGAAAAAAGAAAGGAGTATGGAGTGGGCTGCCCCTAAATTGAAATTTTAGTCCAAACAATTTCCACATAAGGACAAAAGGCCATTTACAAAAGACACTAATCAGCAAAAAAAATCAGTCACAAGACTTGATGGTGACACCTTAAATGACTTGAGGAGGAGGAATTTATGTTTCTCGTGTAAGGAGCTTTGGAACCCAGGTCATAAATGTGCAACTAAGGGAAAAGTAAACAGGATAGAGTACTATTCAGCAAAGGAATCTTCATCAGAAAAATCAGACCAGCAATCTGATTCAGAAGAAAAAGAGGAAGAAGAGTCTTCTGAAGAGTTTGAAAAGGAGGCAAGAGATGGGAAGTTTTCCCAGCTCTATAGCTTCCAAAAGAATCAGTCCCTCTACATCAAAGGAGTCCCTAATGGGCAACGTTTGGTTGCATTGATAGATTTGGGTGCCACACATAATTTCATAGATGAGGGGCTTGTTGCATGCAGGGGTCTTCAGACTCAGGAGGTTGATGCCTTCAGAGTGATAGTTGTGGATTGGTTTACCATTACATGCACCAGGATGATTCCCTAGCTCAGCCTTTAGTTGGGTTACTATGAAGTCAAGGATGAATTCTATGTGGTTACTATTGGAGACATAGATGTTGTGATGGGTATTCAATGACTACATTCCCTTGGTGAGATCACACTTAATTTTCAGACCATGGAGATGAAATTCAAATCAAAAGGTAGGAATGTGGTCTTGAGGGGGATATCCAATGGAGGGCCATAGGTAGTTTCTTCTGAAGGCATGGAGAGACTATTCAGGCATGATCAAGTAGAGTGGGCAGCAAAGTGTGTACTTATGCCCACAGTTACAGAGGAGGAGAAGTGCTCATACCCTCCAGATATTCAAGCTTTGCTATCTAAGCGAAGCAAGGTATTTGGTAGCATACCTCCATGTAGACCTCTTGATAGAAGTACTGAGCACGTGATTGAGTTAGAGGAGGGTGCTAAGCCCATCATTACTACACCATACAAGCATCCGAAGAGGCGCAATGTAATGTCCCCTTCTCAGAACTAGTCCTTATTGAGACCGTTAGCCTATTTCGGATGCTCGTAGGCTAGTCAACTACTTCCATACTTCTGACTCCTATGTTTTCAGAAGGATTTCATATTGATTACCACTACCTTTGCCTTTCCACGTTGTTGATAGTGACTTCAATCCATGGGCAGATAGATTTTGAGCTCTTGCAGGCTATGGTGTAGCCGGTTGTGGGAGTTTTTCTAGTTAGTTGGGTGTGTTGGAAAATTCGAGCTTCCCCCTTTGACACTTGGAGATTAAGTGTTTTCAGTTTGTGGCCACAAAGGCTTTTCCTAGATTGCTAATTTTAGAGATGGTTTTGCTAACACCTTCTATACCATCCCCTTGACAGTGTTTGATCAACTTCATTTTAGGAACAACATGAGGGGGTATGCTAAGGTTTATATATTATGGTTGGGAATATTTTCTTTTTCGTTGCCTAGGATTGAGTTTGGCAGAGAGATTGCAGCTTTGGATTTCACTGAGATGCCTTGGCAGGATGTCTCTTGGTGTGGATTTCAATCCTTTCAGGTATTCCAATATGGGAATTAATGATGATTACTTTTTAGGGTTCCAAGAGAAGAAAATGCAGCATGGGCATGATGGTCAGACGGTGATGATCAAAGTGGCATAGTGTCGACGTGGTGGTTCCTTTCTAAGATTAACTTGGAACCCTGGGATCACATTGGTTTGTAGTCTAGAAACTGTTGGGAATGAGAGAGCCGATGTTGACTTTCTTGAGCTTATTCCTATGGTGCCTTGGATTGGTTTTCTAGAAGAGCGATTCTCTGAGGGGTTGACCAAGTTCTTGCAGTATCTGATTGCTCTTCTTATCGGTAATTTTCAGGAGGTCTCTTATGTTGGTACCCTGCAAGTCAGTGCCTTGAGAGGATGGTACTACAAATCTCCTAGGTTGACTTGGGACCCTGGGATAGTTCTTGGTTTTAGTCTAGCACAATCTTTTGGAGTTTGAGTTTATGTTTGGAATTGCTTGAGGACAAGCAATATTTGGGAAGGGAGGACTGTAATGTCCCCATTTTCAAGTTCTCTTTCTTTGCAGTTGGAGATGACTTTCTGGGTTTGTGTTAGCCTGATCAAAGGGGTAATTTGATGTTACCAGTGAGCTCAAATGGTTTAGAGGAGTTCTATGATGCTTTCAGATGTTATTTCCGACTTCCGTTTTGGGCTCCAAGATTCTTGGAGGGAGCATCTATTTATAGTAAGTCACCTAGTTCAAGTCTATTTATCAACGAGATCATGCCTGTGCACTCAATTTTCAATTTTGATGATTTCCGATCATTTCTGTAATTTGAATGTATTAATGAGCTATATTTAATTAATCTCTCTAAGGTTGTTATTTTTATTAAAAAATTTAAGGGGGCACCTTAGTGTTATAGCTCATTGGAACGAGGATGAAAAGTTTTAAATGTTGGGATGCCGAAAAGTGACTTTCAATGCCGGAAATGTTTTAAAAATGAAATAAATCACTTTTTGGAGTTAAAAGGGGTAATAAATTAATAAAGTGATTTATTAAAGGAGTTTCTAGAAAGTTCCCTAAGAAGCATATAAAAAGGGGAATTGTGAGCTCATTTGGTATGTTCATTTTATTCTATTTCTCTAAATGAAACCTTGTGGTTCTAGAGATTGAACCTGGTTCATCTCAACCTTTGGAGGACAAAAACCCTCTAGGGAAGATTAGTTTCGGTGGTAAAAGATTCCTCCCTAGCTGGTGATTGGCGGATTCACTCTAGATTCGCATTTGCACTTCAATGATTAATTGTTCGATTTGAGGAAATTTTTGTGTCTCCTTTGGAGACAAATTTCAAAGATAAACACGATAACATCTATAGGGGAAGTTCAAAGGAAATATATTTAATTTCTAAGATTGCAAGTTGTATTATATTTTACATGAGTATTGCAGACCAATACAGTTGAATGTTGGCCATACAAATTCATTGAAGGAGGCAGAGTTTATTGTATTTGATGAAATTCAGGGTTTGGTTCATTGCAGCACTTCTATTATAGCCACCAATCCTCATATGGACTGATCACACCTTCCCTAATCGTGTCAATTGCTAGCAGCTGAGTTGGAAGTTCCCACATGGTGGTCAAAGGCAATTCAAAAGGAGGGAGTCAACTTGTTTCACATTACCTGAGCTTTTTATTTCTGTTGCCAACCTCCCAAAGATACCTGTGAGCCTTGATGTGAATCACAGCTCTTGTGTTAGTTGCACCTATCCTCAAGGAAGAGTCGTGGGTTTGCTAGGGCCATGGGAAATTGCATTGGAATGTCCCAACAAGCTTTAAAGAGCCCAAAGATGTTAATAATTGCTCAAATCAGGAATCTAGTATTATGAGTTGTTTATGAATTCTGAAATTATATGTATTACCTGTTCATTTGGAAATATAAAATCAGAACTCAGTGATATATTGTTGTTATTCCTTATTTCTCTTTATGGTGGAAATATAAATATTGTAATCTAAATCAATGAAATTAATGAGAAATTCCTCCAAAGTGTTATTGGCAACCTTTTCTACTTGAAACCTGCTTGAACAAACTTAGAACAACCATCAAGCCAATTGTTTGACAAAATGTCTGCATTTTCAAAACATGTGAAAACCATAAAAATTATGATGTGTTTCTAGTGGGGATTTTACAACTTATGATTTCAAATTAAAGTACATGCTAGCTTAATTACTCCAAACAAGTAAACAAAATGAATAAATTGTAATAGTTGCTTACAGAATATTATTTCCTAAGTACAATCTACTGCTATTGGCAGAAAACAAAGATAAATAAAGTGTTATATAATCTGACCTTGACAATAACAGCTTGGGATTGAACAAATACAAATTTATAAGCACAATTTTCACCCAGCTATTGATAACTTGTAGTCCAGCATGAAAGTCTTAGATGCATAGTTTTGAAACAGATTACTATGCCCAGCAATACCTTGTTTCGATACCTAGCAACAAAAAACTCCGTCTGGCACAACCATCAAGCACACTCATCCTACTAGTGCATGCATCAACTTGCACAATGGAAGTGAAAGTAACCAATAGCACAATCGCCCAACTCAGAGCACTGAATGTCCAACAAGAAAGTGTCAAAACGCCTTAGAAAAGGTTGAGGAAAACCTACGACCTGCCTTCACAAGCTCACACCTCACAAGGGAGAATTATTGACCCCAAAGATATGCTACAAGCGCCCATATACACTGTCACAATCCCACACACAAGAGATGTAACATGCACCCTCAAACTGCCCTTGGCTTTTTAATTTTTTTCTGATGTGTTTGAAATGTATTTTGCAATAGTTTTGTGATGGTTTGAGATGATAAATAAAGTGCAGAAAATTAAAGTAACTTGCAGCAATGAATAACAACTCAAAAATTGCAATTTTCGGAATTACAATGCACATAAAATTCCAGATTTGAATTACAATCAGAATATTGAGTTTTTTTCAATTACAACAACCCAAATCATAAAATGTCACTACATATCTAAATCCAACATGCCCAAAAAGAGTTGGCAACTTTGATGAAGGACTGTAGTTGCAACCAACTAGTTGGGAGTACTTGGGACCTCCAAAAATGGCTAGAAACCACCTCCAAACCTGTTGTCACGCCTCCTACTGATATTGTTGAGTGTTTCCCAACTTATGGCGCCCCAAATTGATCAATATGCAACCCACAAAACCTTGCGCTAGGGTTCTTATCCCACACGCCTCCCTATGCAGCTGTACGGCCGAACTGGAAGTGTATGGCCAGCAAGGGAAAGCAATATTTGGGGTGAAAGTAATAATCTTCAATCTGCTGTTCACCTTATGCAATTTACTCACTGAAATCAGACCTGTAACCACTGAAAATATTCAACAGTATGGCTCGGTTGTGATTCTTGTGTGAAACCACCAAGAAATCCTCCAAATTGGATCTTTCACGAACGTAGAGGATGTCGCTTGCAAGGGATTTCGTCCTCAAAAACCCTCCTAAAGAAATGACTTCTCCAGCTTGAAGAAAAAACCAAATATCCAATACCAACATAAACCAATTGATAGCCCCACACCTTTTATAGCTTTTTGGCTGCTTTTTTGCTTTTTTGAAAAAGCGCTTTTTTAATAACTTTAGGTCCCACTTAAGTTGCACAAATATTTATTTATTTTTAAATATTTTCCCTTATGTCTCCCTTGACCCCCTTTTATAAAGCAACTTTAAAAAATAAGTTAAAATATTGATATCAACTGCTCCCACCAACACTTTTAAAAAAAAGCAGGATAGACAACTAGCTTCGCCGATGCCCGAGATTGACTTACTAAAAATATTATGGGAGAAATCACCAAAAACACTCTAGAAAAGGGTGTTACACAACTCTCAACCACACCATGCTGAATAAATTGTCACCAAAGTTCCCTAACCATAACCCCGTTAGCCTACGGGAACTACAGAATAGGCTAACTCTACCAAACTGTTGAATAGGTTAGGAAGGGGACATTACAGGAGACAAATACCCACACTAGCAATGGAATGATTTACAGTGTCTAGACTCTCAACAATTAGAGGTTAAACTTCACGCTTAGCAAAGAGTATTGATTCACCAAAAGAAAGTATTGTCTAGTTCCAAAGTCAATCGCCTACACAAGAATGTTCAAGTAACTATGGCACCCACCTTTCCCAAACCTTAACAATCAAAAAAATTTCTTTTAAAGACTTCACAAATTTCAAAACTCCAATCATTAATGCCAAGTGAGAAATCTGAGTGATCTCTCCTACAACCAGCTAGGCTAGAATCTTGCACTACCAAAACCAATATCCCTAAGGGTTTCCATCCTAGAATTTCTGCCTCAAGAGAAGCTCTCGAAATTCCACAATAGAAAATAAAATTCAAAAATAATAGAAAGTCAGCTCCAAAATCCTCTTTTATCAAAAACCTGAGGAACATTTTTGAAAACCTTTTCAAATTCCTGCTTTAAATAATTCATTAAGTCCGGATAACAAAATGGCTTTAATATTTCCCCTTTAATATTTCACTTAAGTCACTTTATGTTGCTTTATTAAATTTATTACATAAAATTACCCTTAAAATGCACTTTATTGGATAATATTAAATAATTAATTTTAATGATTCCCGTACTACCAAACTTTAGCCTATGGGAATAAAATAGGATAAGTGATCCCTTGGGCTACTCCTACAAGTGGACATTATAGATAAGGATTTGAAAGTTCTTTCATCTGGTGTGAATTAAATCCATTGGCACAAAGGAAAAGACACTATCAAGAGGAAGCACAATCTCACTATATCTTATTTGGAATTGTTTGAGCCCAATATTGTACCTTTATTTTCTTTGTTTCAGTTGCTTCATTCTTATTTTTACAAGAATTTTGTGACGTTTTGGGCTTCTTTGACTTCATTTCTATTGGATCTTCGTGCCTGAAATAAAGAACTTCTAATGTTAAAACTCTTTCAATAGAGCTTTGGGTTTGCCTGTCACTTGCCATTGCAAAGTGTTGTACCCCAAATTAAAAAAATTTCTACACTTTGGCATTTTGAAGAAATGGTTAAAAGTCTTGTCAAAATTGGGAATTTGCATGTCTTGCATGAGGGTCAAAAACCCGAAATTTTCAAAATCTAACGATCTAGGTCTGCTCAGAGCAACCAAGCCTACAAAACCCAGATCTCAGTTTTTAAGCCCTAAATTTTAGGAAAATTTCTATTTTTAGAAACTTTCTAAATATAGAACTTTTTTTTAGTTTTTCTAGGTTTTTTTTTCCAAAATGGATGCTGGAAAAATTTTCTAAAAATAGAAAGTTTGGCTTCTAGGTTTCAAAGTGATTTTGATTGGTCGAAAATACTTCCTCATCAAGCTGGTCAAGTCAAAATTGTCAAAAGATCAATTTTTCCCTAGTGGGTCTATTCTGCTTTTTCAAAAGCTTTTTAGGACCTCCAAGGTCATTCATGGAGGTCAGTCTACTGCCAGGTGTCAAATTCAAAGTCTCAAGCACTGCTCAGATCAAGAAACTATACAAATGATTGAGGGACGAAAAACGAAGAATGAAA
>VDFB02275695.1:0-29760 GCA_007258455.2 Sequoia sempervirens
GATGGTTATTGGGAGTGTATGATAGAAAATTGTCACCACTAGGGTTTACCTAGGACAACAAACTTTCTATACTCCACATTCAAGGAAACCCTAGAGATCTCAATCCAATGATAGGAATAGGAGAGAGAGAGATCTTGCAATAGGCTATCCTAGGGTCTGATTTATGACTACAAGAGGGGTTCACAACTAAGCTAGGGCTTGGAAAGACTAATGAAATTCAAGATCTAATGTTCAAACCTAGTGATGCATGAAACTTGAATGAATGACCTAGAAATGCACATAAATCACAACAAAAAGATATAAAATCGTAGGCATGCACCTGGAAACCTGTAGGGGCTTGAATGAGAACTGGAAATGCTAGAAACATTGATTCTGAAGTTGAATGGAACTCATATCCTAGTTTGGGTGATTTAGTTGGGTTCTACTTCGATTCTCGTATTGGACACAAAATGTCCCAAACCTACTCCCTCAGTCATCATCATGAAGCCTTTTCAATAATATGGCAAACAAAATTTGCATGCTCAAACTAGTTCAAACCCATTGCAAACTCAAACTCAATCCAATATGAATCTGCCACATGTCAATCAAATTCCAACTTTCACCCCCAATATCAAAAATCAAATACCATCTTTCACTCATAACATTCAAAACCAAAACCTATCACATGCATTTGGGACCAACCTCAATTCATTCACCCCAAATATTGGATTGCAAAATGTTAACTCAAGCAAGTGAGAATTATCCTGTTGCAAAATGTAGACATTCAGATCTGAATGACACCTCGTGAATTCTACTGAGAGAAGAAAGGAATCCATCTTGGCATACCAAGCCCTAGGGGCCTGTTTGAGGCCATAGATAGACTTCCTCAATCTGCAAACCAATGAAGAATCCTATATGAATCCCTGTGGCTGCTCCATGTAAATCTCCTCATGAAGATCCCCGTGAAGAAATGCACTCTTCACATCCATTTGATGTACAACCCAACCATGAGCTGCAGCAATAGCGAGTGTCAAGCGAATGGAGTTCATCTTAGCAACGGGTGCAAAGGTCTCAGTATAGTCAACACCTGGAACCTATGAGAAACCTTTTGCCACAAGCCAAGCTTTGTATTTATCCACACTTCCATCTGCTGCATACTTAGTCTGATAGATCCACTTACATCGAACCATCTTTCTTCCCCTAGGAAGAGGAACTAAATCCCATGTATTGTTCCTCATCAAGGAACTATACTCTTCCTCCATTGCTGAATCCCATTCAGGAATGCCTGAAGCTTCCTTAAAGGATTGTGGATCTGAAGAAGTAGCAATATAAGCATGTGGAAAATTCTGATGTTGTGACTGAATCCTTCAAGTATCTGAAGGATCCCCAACAAGAGAACCTATTGACTCAAGAGTCTATCGAGCCCAACGAGGTCTAGGAGGAGATGAAGGATGAGGTGCCTCAACTATAAGTGGACCCTGCGAAGGTGTGATCTTGCGAGTCAAAGTTGAGGAAGAATCATCATCAGAGTCACTATCATCACTTTCCACTATGGAGGAAGGAAGAGGAGGATTAGAGGTCAAGCTAGGAGAGCTTTCCTCAAAGTGAACACTCCTCTCAATAAATAACTCATGTGTCTCTGGATCCAAAAGTCTATATGCCTTAACACCTTTAGGATATCCAACAAAGATGCAAGGCCTACTCTGAGGTTCCAATGCCTTGCGCTTCTCTGGAGGTATTCGTGCCCAAGTTGGACAACCAAAAACTCTGAAGTGTCTCACAACTGGTTTTCTACCACACCAAGCCTCAAAAGGAGTCATACCCTTCAAAGCTTTATGGGGAACCCAATTTTGGATGTGAGTGGCACAACTGATAGCTTCTGCCCAAAATTGAGGACCAAGAGATCGAGCATGAATCATGCAGCTAGCCATTTCCTTAAGGGTTCTATTCTTTCTTTCAGCTACACCATTCTGCTGTGGAGTGTATGCAACTGAATGTTGAAGATCAATCCCCTCAAGAGTACAAAATTCCTCAAGTCTATTGTTCACATATTCCCTTCCATTGTCTGTGTGAAGAATCTTGACTTGCTTCCCTGATTGCTTCTCAACATGAGCCTTGAAGGCAAGAAATCTGTCAAGCACTTCACTCTTGTGAACAAGAAAGTAGACCCATGTGAAGCAAGAGTAGTCATCAATGAAGGTGAGGACATAGTGAGCCTTGCTAAATGATGGCACTGGAAATGGACCTGCTACATCACTGTGAACCAACTGAAGAACTTTTGAAGCTCTCCAAGACTTCCCTTTGTCAAACTTCTCTTCTGGATGCTTACCCATGGAACAACCTGAACATACACCTTCAGAAAAGCTGATTTGAGGTAGTCCTGTAACCATAGCCTTGGAGCTAAGCTGCTGAAGATAGCGGTAATTGATATGTCCAAACCGCTCATGCCATAGCTTGCTTTCTGAATTTGAATGAGTGAGAAAAGTTGTAGAAGGAGACTTAGGTACAAAGTGGGAGAATGAGTAAAGCCATGTGTTGTGATTGGCTTGTCCCACTGCAACCAAGGCATCATCCTTAATTTCTTTGACCACAACTGAATCTGGTAGAAACTCAACTTTCTTGCCATCTCCAAAGTGAGTGATTTGGTAGATTGAGAGAAGATTGGCACTCAAGTTAGGAACTTAGAGAACATTCTCAAATGTTCCATTATCCATGGCAACTGAACCTTCTCCTTCAACTTCCACTTGAGTATCATCTCCTATGAAGATGTGAGGTACCTTAGATTGCTCCAAAGAAGAAAATTGTTCCATTGAAGAACCCATATGATGAGTGGCACCCGAGTCAAGTATCCATTGCTGTGAAGAACCTGAAGTAGCCACAAATGCTTGCCCTTTTCCTTTTGATTGTGAGGAAGTGGAAGGGGATGAATCCTTCTTCTTGTAGGCAGATGGCAAATTGATGTTATTCTTCTTGATGATGTTTGTCAACTCATCAATTTGCTTAGTGTGGCAATGATGCTCGTCATGACCAACCCTCTTGCAATATGAACAAGTTGGTCTCTCCTTCTTGCTTGAATTTCCCTTCTTGGGAGAAGATGTAGAATTCCCTTGTGATGAAGAATTCCCTTGTTTTGGAGAGGATGATTGTGCTTTATCTTGTTGGTTCTTTGTATTAGATTGCTTTTGCTTCTTATTGGAACCCTTTCCTTGAGTCCCTTGATTCCCTTGATTAGCCACCAAAGCTTTGGACTTTGAAGACTTAAGAATCCCCATGCTTACCAACTTTGCTTGTTCTAACATCAACATTTCTATAAAAGTGTCAAATGTAGGCATAGTGAAAGAACTACCTACTGTCAAGCGATGGGTTTGGAAGCTAGAAACAAATGCTGCATATTCTGATGGAAGTTTTCCCAACAAATTGTAGACCAACTGTGCATCCTTCTTATCAATGCCACAATCCTTAAGTTGTGCTCTTAGCTCATTTGCCTTAGTGACATAGTCTTGGATTGTATCAAAATTCTTGGGATCTAACATTGTGAGATCATTGTCAAGCTGATAACCTTTAATCTCATCAACTTGGCCATACAATTGACCAAACTTTTCCCAAGCTTCTTTAATTGTTTTACACTTATCAATTTGAAAGATTAGATCTTTTGATACATATTTTCTTAATGTTCCAAGAGCCATAGTATTTTAAGTGAGCCAATCCAAATGAGTAGCAGGATTAGCTTTAGGATCAGATGGTGCAACAACAGTTCCATCAATATAATGAGTTAATCCTTTTTCCATTAACTTACTCCATGCATCAATTTTCCAAGAAGCATAATTATGTGGAGTTAACAAGGGAAAATTAGGAGAACCCATAGTAGCAAAATGAAAGAGAACAAGACAGAGAGAGAGGCACAATCACTCAAGACACCCCCCCAATTTCACTCAATCAAAGAACCCCCCCCCAAAAAGATGATTTGGCACTTTATAATTAGTGCGTGTACAATGGCCACTTGCAAGCCAAGCAAAGTGGGCTTCTAATTTTCAATGTTTTACAACAGCCTTAAGTAGGCTACAGCAAACTCAAATGACTAATACAAAAGACCAAACTGAGATCTTATCTTTACAAATGCCCAAAATAGGCCAAAAATGACCAAGTGCTGAAAGTACAATTTATGATCACAAACACTACAAACTAATAGAACCACTATGAAGTTCAGAAAAAATCATGCACTTTCAAAAAAAAATGGCACCTGAAAAGGAGTTCGTATGAGCCTGAACGGAGCCCCGGAAGTTGCAAAAATGATGACAATCGAGCAAGATCTGAGACAAATCCAATTTTATGGAAAATTCGTGCACTAAAATCAAAAAATAATTGCACCACTGTGATGTACATGAAAAACTGGCCCAAATAAAAAAAAATTGCACCAAAAAAGGCCTCAAAATGACCAAGATATGAGCCTTTGAAGATGAACTGCAAAATCAAAAAGCTCAACGGAGTGGGGTCTAAAATTTTCAAAAAACTGCTGACACAGTGCTGACGTCAGCAAAACACTATGTTAAATTTGATGGCCGTTTGACCGTCGTCTTGGTCATCGCCCTTTGCCGAAAAAGTCGCTGGAATATACGATTTGCCAGAATCCATGGTGACGGAATATTCACTGACTGATGATAGAATATTCAAAATCTGCCGGAATATTCTGTTGCCGCCGGTACACGTTTCGCCTCTCAGAAATAGAAAAAAGGTCTTCTAGTTTTTAAATTTTCTGACTGCCGGAATAAACACCGGCCGCTACTGGTTGCCACTGGAGGGGACGCGGGGTCCACGGTGGCCACAGCCGTAGGCCACATGGCTGCCAGCGGGGCCCGCGTGGTACAGACAGTACCCTCTGGTACTGGATGCGGGTAGGGTACTCTGCGTACCCTACTCACAATATTTTTTTTATTTTTTTTTTAATTTTAAAAAAATAAAAACTTTATAATTACAATAAAAATCTGCGGAATATAATAAAATTTTTGATTTTTTTTTATTGAAAAATATTTCACAGATAAAAAAAATTTCTGAAAATTAAAATTTCGTACCGACTATCATAATGGTTGGGCCGTACGGCTCGGCCAGCAAATTTTTTTTGCCTCGACGGACAACTTGCTCTGATTTGGACGATTTGGCAGTCGATTTATGGGCTTTTGGCTCTTCTGAGCACGATGGCTAGGTCCTTTTTCGGCTGAAAATGCTCCAAAGTGGTAGCTACCTCTTGGATCTGGTAACCACCTCCAATCTTCAACCCTTTGCAGATTTGGCCTCCAATGTCCAACTGAGATGAAACAAAAGGAAAATCTGACTATTTCGGACACTCCGGACGCAATGGCGAGCTCAGATCTGATGCAACAAGCTCCCAAAATGCACCTGCAACACAAGGCCAATAATGGAACCCTCTAAGAATCTCTCCAAATGACTAACTAAAGGCACTCCAAAAGCTTTGATACCATGTAAGAATTGGCTATGAAGGTAGCCACCCAAGATCTAGAGGCCTAATAGAAAGCACAAGCAAAAGAGAGATAGAAACAAGATGACAAGAATAAATTGTATTATGTCAATATGATAGAATGTAATGAGCAAATAGTACATAGGAGACCCCTTGTATATATAGCCAAGGTGAGAACATAGAAGGGCATAAGATTATGACAAGTGTCGTAATCTTATGACATGAGACAACTATGAAAAGTTATCACTCCGCCTAAAGTGGAAAGGTGATAATGTGATAATCACCACAAAAGGTGGAGAGATAATCACATGATGTGTCCACAAAAGGTGGAAGTGATGTGGTAATGACATGTCAAGTCCACCAAAAGTGGAAAATCTCCAACAACCTCCTATGTAGTCCCTAAGTAAACTTAACTAAGGTGTAATCAAGACCTAGAACAAGGTACAAGACATTTAATTACACCAACAATTTTGAACCTAAATAGATCCCAATCGAGCATTATGGTAAGGGCTTTGAGATCATGAAACATAAAGGTTATGATGGAAACAACGAACTCGGTTTACACAAGAGTGGAAAGAAAAAAACATTTGATACCTTTCAAGTGGCCAAAGAACATAAGGCTAGGGTATGAACCACGAAAAGTGAATGCTCCTAGTACCAAGGTGCTTTCAAGAGGGAATGTTAGTGCTTCAAAAGATATCGAGGCATCTAAGGATTACCTTGCTGAGATTGACTCTAATGAATGGGAGTGGGAATCTTACAGGCACATCCAATGACTACAATCTAGCTAATACCTTTCACAAAATTGACTTATCTAATCACCCAACTGAAGGCTACGCTTGGATCGATTCCTTTTGTGATACCGATAATACTTCCACTTTCACCTTATCCTCCTCTTCACTAAATCTCAACAACATTGATGATGGAATTTCTCTTGTATACCTTCAAATGATAGAGTGGGACCAGCAAGGAGAACCCACCTTAGACACTTTCAAAAATGATGAAGCAATAGCCGAGTTTATGGGACTATAGACACATAAAATTTTCCTAGGCTTGCAACTCTTGATTATTCAACATTGCCCCTTTCATTCTTAATAATTAAATAATTTTTAATTATTTAATTATTTTCTAAAGTCATAATTCTTCTATTAATTAAATAATTTTAATTATTTAATTAATTCATTTTTATCTTTATTCCTCCTTGATTAATTAAATAAATTTTATTTATTTAATTACGTCACTAATTAGGTCCCCTTCTTTCTAAAATTAAATAAATTCTTATTTATTTAATTTGTGTCCACTATCCACTATAATTAAATAATTATTTTAATTATTTAATTATTCATTAGCTTTTTCTCTCATTAAAATTAAATAAATTTGATTTATTTAATATAGTCAATTCTCTTGAATTTTGAATTAAATCATTATTTAATTCAAAGTAATTCCTTTTGTCACATTCCTCCATAATTAAATAATATCTTTATTATTTAATTATTCATTGGTCACCTAAATTAAATAATTTTTATTATTTAATTTCTCCAACAACCTCTTTGTGCCAATCTTATCTTCCAAATCAAATCTTATCTCTTGACATCTCATTTAATTTCAGCCCTTGATTGAATTATCTTATAATTCAATCTTGGCCATTCATTTCTTGTCATTGCCCTAATTTTGACCTAATCCTATTCCATACTACAACATTCAATCTTGACCATTGATTCTAGGGTATTTGTCATCTTCTCATCCTGGCCACACATTCAAAATTGCAGTTTTTATAAAATGGCAATTTTGTTCTTATCTCTCTCTCTCTCTCTCTCTCATCTCATGCTCATTCTGTCAATTTAGGTTATGATTATTGTCATTTGCAGTCATTGTCATTTTAGTCTATTCTCAAGTCATTTCTTTCAATAAATCCTTCAAAACTTGCTTTGGTCTTGTCATTTGTCATAGTTGCTCATACAAATCTGAGGGCATCTCTATTTACAGCAAGCTAGGAGGTGTAACAAAGGTGAAGCATGGAAGATGAAGACCTAGGGTAACATTGTTCCTTTTGTTTTCATATTATTTCCTTTGTACTTTGTTATTTCATTGGAATTTTATTGTTATTGTGCAAACCCCTTTAACAAATTAGGATTTTCCCTTGATTACATTGGTGAACCCGACATATTTTAACACATTTGGAGAAATCTTGGAGTTGTATTTTTTTATTGCAGATTTTGTTAGCTTTTTGTTGCAAGTTTGGCATCATTTTTGGACAAAACCCTAATTTCAAAAATCGGATTTTTTGGATCTGTTTTTCATTTTTTATAATTATTTTTCTGTTTTTAATAAAAAATTAATTTCGGGAGTAAATAATCGAATTTTTCAGATATGTTTACATTTCTGGAAATATCTTTTAATTTTAATAGGGGTCTACTCTTTATTTTTTAAATTTTTATGTGCAATTATTAGTCAAAAAATAGATATTTTGAAATTAGGGTTTAAAACAGATTTGCTTAGATCTCACTCACGGTTATAGATATACTCACAAAAATATTTTTACAGCTTACGAATGACATCAGACGCCTCCAGTAAAAAAATCAGAATTTTTGGAACTAGTTTTTATTTTTTATAATTTTTTTATGATTTTTAATAGAAAATTAATATTGGGCTCAAAATAGGGAATTTTTCTGACTTCTTTACATTTCTGGAAAGCTCTCCGAAAAATAGTATCAGTCTCTTCTTTGATTTTGTATTTTTCAGTTCAATAATGTCTTCAAATAATCGAATCTAATTCGGCTATGTGAAAAATATGTATCTGAAATTGCAATTTTCTAATGAGTTTATTTTTTTTTCATGGCTGCATTATGATATTATTTCTTTTGATTTTGTAGGGTGATCATAAGGAGTTTTAGTGCCAGAAATATCATTCATACACAACAAATTGGAAAGCAAATAATCAGGTGCACATATCCCATCTTCCATTTCTTAATCTTGTTTGTCACACATTTCAATTTGGGGCATAAAATTAATCCTTGTTTGCAAACACATTTGGATTTGGGCTCTTAAAAATGAATTTTGTCTTCAATCACATATCAAAATTGGGTCTAAAATTAACCATTGTCTTCCTACACATTTGAATTGGGGTTAAAAAGAACATGTGCTTCTATTGTTTGCATACAAACATTTCATTTCTAAGGGAAATTAATCGTTGTGAGTGTGAATCAAGTGTGTGTGTGTGATCACAAACACCTCACCTGATTTGCCTTTGTCAAACCCTTCATAGGAGGCCTGCTAGGGGATTTCATCACCCCTAGGGACGACCTCAATCGAAGTGTGAATCGAAAGACACGCTTGTTTGGAAGTTAAAATCTTGTCACTCTTGGCTAAGCCCCAAAGAACTTTATACCTTTGGGAAGTGAAGGTGAAGGGTGGGTTACCCCTTTCTCCCAGCTGTGTGGCAGGATTTTTCTTTCAATTCATTCCTTAGTCAACCTTGTGCAATCTAGCTTGAGACCTAATTGGCCATACCCCACTTGACTAGTCATAGGGCTTGTTGTTGTGTATTCAAGTGCTTGATTAATCATAGCATTTAATCTTGGAAGACAAACTTATCATTGTGCTTGGTGTGTGTGTTTATGCATTTACATGTAAAATCTTGTGTTTGATATTGCCCAAGTCAAACTTCCAATAAAATTTTTCCACATCATCCAAGTCATCCAATCTCGTCATTCCACATCATCATCTCTTTCATCTAATCAACATCATTTTACACCATGACAACATTTGAAGACATAGCACTAGGGCTTATTCACATGCTTCATAAAGCTCAAACAAATCAAACACCTTTAGACCAACAAATCATTCAAAGCACCCATAACATTATCCAAAAACTTCAAACCAACCAATCACCACAAATGCAACAACTCATAGCACAAATCCAATACCTCATGGCCAACTGTCAAGTCCAACAAGCACATTATCAAGTCCAATCACCACATCAACACATTTCACATCAACCCTATGTGTCACTTACATCATCATATCAACCTCATCCATCCACATATCATGTTACCCCTTCATCAAACTATCACAACTCTTCTAATTTCAACTCTTATCCACATCAATCAACCTTTCAATAGTCATTATCCCATTCAACCCCTCAATCATCATCACAACAACAAATGATATCACAAGTCCAAACACCATTCCAAGCTCAACACATTCCACCACAATCCTATGTGTTACCTTCATCATCATGCCCACAAAACCCATTTACCTTCCATGTCAATGCCACATCGACATATCCACCCATATCACAACAAGAACATAGCTTCCCAAGTCCACCTTGGCAACAACATCAAGAGCCTTTAAGTCTTAATGCCACCTTTGACAAGGGGAACACCAATATAGTCCATGCACCCTTACCACCATCCAATCAAATGCATATCCCTAATCCACCATGTCCTAGTCCTAATTCATTGGCCTATACACCTTCTAACCAATCAAACTCTTCATTACCCCCACCATCATATAATCTTCCATCAAATCAATGCCCTATATTTAGACATTTCAAAAGTAATCCTATGGCATTATCTACATCCACCCCTACACCTACAAAGGATGTGACCCAAGGGCTACAAGAAAGGAATCAATTGTTTCCATGTCATTCAACACACATACTTGAACATACAAAAGAGTCCTCAAATATCATGCCAAGTTCTTCAAGCCAACCATGTCATCCACAAACCCTTGAGCCAATTCAAGAGTCTACCCCATTAAGTCCAAGTCATTCTCCATCATGTCTCCATGTTGTTGACCATCAAGAACATGTCAAGTCTCTCCAAGAGTCATCCCCTTGCAATTCCATTCAAGCAACCCAAGATGTATTTCAAGAGCCTAATCCTAAGCATGTGGAAAAATCAAGCCCTAGTCCTAATCAAGATCAAATCATTGTCATCCAACCTATCCATAATCTATATCTTTTTTATGATCAAGATGATATCCATAATGATGAAGAGCCTACCCATGAGGAAGATATTCCAAATTCATCTCCATGTAGTCCTATTCCACTTCCCTTGATGAGACACTTGCCTCCCAAGCTAGTATAGAAGATCAAACAAATACCTTGGATCTAAGTGAACACAATACTAATCAAGATCCTTTAAATCCTCCATCATACACTATCGACCCCATTGCAAGTCCTCCATCATATCCACGTGGTCTTTCCAATAAGGAACTTGTGTCTAGTGTTCCACCTACACCTAGTCCCATTGTCCATTGCATACCCCAAGGAAACTAGTCTCAAGATGTTGGTATTTCCTCCATGCATTTTAAGTCCACTTTCCATCATAAAACCTATCATATGCCTAAAGCATATGTTTCCATTCCACCACTGTCATCCTACAAATGTCAAAAGCATGTGACCATACACCTTCCTCCATCCAGTTTACCACCATTACTTCCAACTCCTAATACTCCTCCATCCGCTTTACCACCATTACTTTCAACACCTAATATTCCAATCATTCACAAATACCCTAAATATCCTAGTCATGACCAACAAATGCACACATTGTGTAAACATAAAGCTTCCACTCAATCCATCCACTCCATGGGATTCAAAAATAAAAATTTGGATGCCTCTATTTATAAAGTCAAAAATTATAAAGGTCTTAATGCCTTAGAATACAATTTCAAAAAGTCAAAGCCAAGTACATCTAAAAAGCTATATAAGCCCATACCTTCAAAAGAAAAGTCTAAAAACAAAATGGTTTGGGTACCTAAGCAAAAAGAAATCAAGTTGAATGAGGCATCCATGTCACAAAAATCCCAACCATCCACTTCCATCCAAAATACACATTCCATTAAAAAATTACAAAAATCCCACAAGACAAATAAAAGTGATAAAAATACTAAGTCTATGTGGGTACCTAAAGCCCTTCATCCACCATCTCCTAAGAAAACATCTCCATTGCTTCCTACACCCCGTCCACATCAAAAGATTCAATGTTTATCACATTGTGTGCAACCATTGGTCATGGTTCCCTTCCATTTCACAACAAGCCCTTATACCTCCATCTCGTCACCCTTCATTCATTATACTACATATCTCCCCCACCACCTTCCTATGGTCCATGCTTTTGGCTAAGCCTCCCCATTCATCTTTTGCACAAGTCCTCCATAATCCACATGATAATCCATCATCTACCTACTCCATCTACCTTTCATGTCATCCCTTACCAAAATCGATGAGCATAATGACATTTGACATGGTCCATGCAATGACATCTATCTCTAGTGGGACTATCACCTTTCATGAAACTAGACACTTGAGTCCCTCCTATCCATATTCCCCTTCAATCTAAAAAAGGTCAAAAAGTCAAAAAGTCAAAACGTCAAAAAAAGTAAAGAGAAATCCATTCATCCAATGGTGAAAACCTGGTAAACAGGGATAAGTATCATGATGAAAACCTGGAAAATAGGTGTCATGTGTAGGTTGATCTTCTATGTCACTTACACTTGGGGGCACAATGTCTTATCTATCCAACCTATCATTTTTATGTCATATCATTTCCATCCTACCTACCATCTTAGCCATCATACCTACCTATCATATTGGGTCCACGTATCCACCTTTCTCCTTTTGATCTTGATGAAGACATAGGGGAAAAGTGTTGAAACATGTTTTTTGGATATCTCTTGACATACCTCATCCCTTCCAAATAGGCATATCAGTATCCTATTGTCATAAGCTTTGTCATGAAAAATCCTAAGTCTTGTACCTAGAATGGGGCATCTTATTCGTATGCGACATAGTCTTTGGATATTACATCCTTGCTCTCTTATGCATACATCCATTTCATCCATTAATCCCATTTATCTCCTTGCACCTAGACTTGGCTTTTCCCCTTGTCATTGGTATCTAGCACAAAGGCTACCCAAATTTTCATCCATTGACACCTCAAAATATGTCAAAAAGCCAAAAAAAAAAAAATCATAAAATTTCAAAAAAATTCCCAAAAAAAAATCATAACATGTCAAAAATCCAAAAAAAAAAATGTCAAAAAGCCAAAAAAAAATCATAAAATATCAAAATCCAAACAAAAAAAAAATCATAAAATGTCAAGCAATAATCCAAATGCAAGTCAATCCTTAGTCCATACCAATCAAGTCAATCAATCTTGTCAAATTATCCAATCACATCCTTTGGTCTTGATCCTAATCTTGTCATAAACCAATCAATCAAAGTCAACTAGTCAAATAGTCAGTCATCCTTGTGTTGATCTAGGGATATGTCTTTCCCCGCAATGACAACACTTTCAGTCATCATCATCAGTCAATCAATTAGTCTTCAGTTTACAGCTTGACAGGGGAAATACCTTGTTTGTTTTTGTCTCATTTGTGCATGCTTGCTTGCTTGTGTGTTATCACTTTTTATCTTGCATTTGTGTCAAGTCTGACTTATTCCAGCTAATATTCATATCTTGTATCTAGACAAGGTTGTATTATGCTAGGGCACAAGACACATCATCACCTTGGTCCTTATACCTTGGTGCATCTTGTCTAGTGTTACATCAAACATCATGGTTGTTCACTTTCTTGCAGCATAACACATCATTCATCTTCTCCCTCCTTATCATTTCATTTCGAGAGCATACCCGTGTCTGTCCAACTCACCTATTCTCTCGAGGGGGCATCATCATCCCATTCTTATTTCATCATCCTATTATTCTATCGTCATCCATTTTTCTCTATCCATACTTTAGCTTTTTTGAAATGATGTTACTCGACACAAATCTCATTATCTCGAACATCATCTCAAAGAGGGGCAAAATGTAGACACATAAAATTGTCCTAGGCTTGCAACTCTTAGATTATTCAACATTGCCCCTTTCATTCTTAATAATTAAATAATTTTTAATAATTTAATTATTTTCTAAAGCCATAATTCTTCTATTAATTAAATAATTTTAATTATTTAATTAATTCATTTTTATCTTTATTCTCCTCTTTGATTAATTAAATAAATTTTATTTATTTAATTACGTCACTAATCAAGTCCCCTTCTTTTTAAAATTAAATAAATTCTTATTTATGTAATTTTTGTCCACATTGTAATTAAATAATTATTTTAATTATTTAATTATTCATTAGCCTCTTCTCTCATAAATTAAATAAATTTTATTTATTTAATTTGGTCCACTCTCTTGAATTTTGAATTTAATCATTATTTAAATTAAAATGATTCCCTTTGTCACATTCCTCTATAATTAAATAATATCTTTATTATTTAATTATTTATTGGTCACCTAAATTAAATAATTTTTTATTATTTAATTTTTCCAGCAACCTCTTTATCTGTGCCAATCTTATCTTCCACATCAAATCTTATCTCTTGACATCTCATTTAATTTTAGCCCTTGATTGAATTATTTTATAATTCAATCTTAGCCATTTATTTCTTGTCATTGCCCTAATTTTGACCTAACCCTAGTCAATACTACAACTTTCAATTTTGGCCATTGATTTAGACATCTTATTGACATACAATCTCAACTGTCAATCCAAATCAGGCATTTCCTATAAATAAACTCTCTCATAAGCCATTTAGGGGATTGATTCTTCAAGTATCCTTATGCTGTCAAAATCATTCTTCAGTCTTTCATCCATTTCTATCTATTGTCATTCATCTATCATCCCCATGTCAATGTTTTGCTGCTAAATTGAGCAACCAACATTCATCCAACAATCAACCTTCAAAATTTTGCATTCTCATGCAGGTGGAGAAGAGCCACGGAGGTCAATCAAGTCTAGTTTAAAAATTGGTTTGCATTTCCTTTGCTTATTTGCACTTTCATTCTAGTTTGTGCTTCATGGTGCTTGATAGGGTTTAGTTAATTTGTTGTTTTCAATACCCATTAAATCTCAAATTTTCCCTATTTACACCTAGCAAATAGGCATCTTGTGTGATGACAAAAAATCAACAAAATAGTAAATAAATAATTCGTCCAATAGTAAAAAGCTGGCAATTAGGCGCCATGTGTAGTCAGCCTCTGTCTTATCATCTACTATCATTCTATCTCATTTTCCATCCTCGGTCATAATACATTCACCTGCACAGTTTTTCTCACCATTCAGAATAATTATTTGTTGTCCTTCCCATCACTTGGAATGGTTGACATTTCACATCTTTCACCTTCCATACCCATCCGCGATAAGGCTCATCCAATTCCATTCCCAATAAGTTGGTCTTATACTTGACCAGGAGCAAGTACTTAACTCATGTCTTTAATTGATCCTAGACTTGGTATTGGAGATCACTATGTCAAAAATCTAAATAATCAGAAAAATCCAAAAATCCAAAAATCCAAAAAAATCATAAAGATTTAAAAATCCAAAAAAACCAAAACATGTCACAAACCCAAGAAAATCAAAATATCCTCAAAAACAAAAATATATTGAAATATTCCCAACAATTCAAAAACATCTAGATAACCTTGAAAATCCCAAAAACACTGTAAAGTCATGTCAAGTCAATGACAATAGAATTATGTTGCCTCAGCGACTTCGCATAGGCAAGGCCATCAGCGATGAGCCCTTGAGGCACTAGGTCAGTCCTTAGGTTGTGTCAAATAAAGTCAATCATCATTCATAATAAAGTATCTTTTGCTTGAAATTCAAGGTCGAACTATGATGTCTCTACACACGTTATGTAGCAAGGCCATTTTTTCAAGTTAGTCACTATCCATAACATAAATCAATCAAACACAAACATTCATCTTAGTCTCAGACAAATCATGAAGCAATTAGATAAACTATCCAACTCGCGTTCAAGCCAAACTGGTCAATTGCCTAATTAGTCAAACATCAAATCAACAATTACCAGTCAATCAATGGTCTTATATAGGAGGTGGCATTATCAAAACCATACTCAACATCTTATACAACTTTCCTCGTTTCTTGAAACCAAATATCTTTTCTAGTTTTTGCAAAGTTTCTAGTTTTTGCAAAGTTTTTAAAATTTTCTAAAGGGGCATGGGTCTATCCCCTCTCTACTAAAGCATGTCGTGGACTAAATTTCTTTAAAAAATGTCTTAGGGTTGCCAGCATCATTTTCCATTTTCCACTTCTTCCCCTGCATAATTGAATACTTTTTAGTTATTTAATTATTGTCTCAAGTCATATTCTTTTATTAATTAAATAATTTTAATTATTTAACTAATTTATTTCTCCTTTTATTCTTCATTTGATTAATTAAATAAATTAATATCTATTAAATTACATCACTAATATTCCTTTCTCTCTATAATTAAATAAATTCATATTTATTTAATTATTCATTTTCACTTTTCTACTATAATTAAAGAATTATTTTAATTATTTAATATTTTTTCTTTAGCTCCACTTTTAATTAAATTGTTATTTTAATTAAAATTCAACCTTTTCCTTTTCTATAATTAAATAATTGTTTTAAATATTTAATTATTCACTTTTCCTCTAAATTAAATAATTTTAAAATTATTTAATTTACTCTAACAACCAACCTCTGCCAACCTTTTATCTATTTTATTCTTATTGCTTCACATTTTAATCAATTTATATCCTTAACTAAACCCTATTTTTTCCCTAGCCCTATTTCATTGCTTCTCAAGCAATCTCATCCATTGATCTTTATCATTTGATCTTGACCCTTCATTCAAATTTGGTTTTCTATAAAACAGACCTATCACTTTCATTTCAAAACTAGATAGCTAGGGACAACCACAACTACTATCTTCCATATAAAGCAAAATCGAGAAGAGCAATGAAGGTGATTCAATCATGGCATAGGGATTTATGGTAATATTGTTTTCAATTTTCATATTTCTATGTTCATTTGTACTTCAATGTTGGATTAGGGTCCTAGGTTTTGAGTTTTATGTATTTGATGGTTGATACTATGGATCCATGTATTTTCCCTTGATTCTACCTTATTCCACAGAATGAAATCCTTGTTGAGATTAGGGTCCTAGGGTTTGAGTTTTATGTGTTTGATTGTCGATACTATTGATTCATCCCTTTTCCCTTGATTGTACCCTATTCTATAGAATGAAATCCTTGTTGATATTTTTTTTCATTACAACTATACTATAAACTGAAATAGCTTATTAAATTCATAACGGAAAATATAAAAGTAATCTTTTATTTTAGCTCAATAAAATCTTTCAAATACCCATAATTATAAAATATATGCATGTAGGAGATTCTTGTACTTTTCTTGTAATTGGAATAGCTTATTAAATCCGTAATGGAAAATGTCAAAGTAATCTTTTATTCTGGCTCAAAAAATTCTTTCAAATACCTGTAAACGCTATTCTATGGAATGTAATCCTTGTTGAAATTTTATGTCATTACAACTGTACTATAAATTAGGATAGCTTATTAAATTCATAATGGAAAATATAAAATTACTCTTGTATTTTAGGTCAAAAAACTCTTTCAAATACCCACAGTTGTAAAATATATATAGATGAAAGGTAGGAGATTCTTGTATGTCGGTTCATTGTTGTTCAAAATTTATTTGATATTATTCTAGTAATATATATACATATAATATAGTTTGACAAGAAGTATTCACCTAAGTTAATGTTGAATATATTGTAACAAAAAATGACAAAGCTCACCTCAGTTGTAATAATGAAATTGAAACTTGATAAATAGTTTAGGATAATAAGTTTGATTGGTTTGTTACCATATATTAATTGAAATTTTGAGAGAATAAATTGAATATATTAAAAATTTCAATTATTATATGGTAACAAACCAATCAAACTTATTATCCTAAACTATTTATCAAGTTTCAATTTCCTTATTACAAATGAGGTGAGCTTTAGTCATTTTTTGTTACAATATATTCAATATTAACTTAGGTGAATACTTCTTGTCCAAGTATATTATATGTATATATATATTACTAGAATAATATCAAATAAATTTTGAACAACAATAAACTGACTTACAAGAATCTCCTACCTTTCATTTATATATATTTTACAACTATGGGTATTTGAAAGAGTTTTTTGACGTTAATACAAGAGTAATTTTATATTTTCCATTATGAATTTAATAGGCTATTCTAATTTATAGTACAGCTATAATGACAAAATCTCAACAAGGAATACATTCCATAGAATAGGGTTTATAGGTATTTGAAAGAATATTTTGAGCTAGAATAAAAGATTACTTTTACATTTTCCATTACGAATTTAATAAGCTATTCCAATTACAAGAAAATTACAAGAATCTCCTACATGTGTATATTAATAAAAGAATATGACTTTAACTAAAAAGGATTCAATTATGCCAGGAAGAAGTGGAAAATGGAAAATGATGCTGGCAAGCCTAAGACATTTTTTAAAGAAATTTAGTCCATGACATGCTTCAGTAGAGAGGGGATAGACCCATGCCCCTTCAGATTTTTTTTCAGAAAATTTTAAAAACTTTGCAAAAACTAAAAAAGATATTCGGGCAAGCAAATTGGATAGGGATGAATGCAAGGATTGACAAAAACAAATATTAGTAGGAGGAAAATGTTAGGATGGAGTTAGACAATTGAAGAGGGATTGCTATTTTTCTTGAGAGACGCTAGGTTTGCATGTTAATTATTATTTAGTATTAAAAATATGGCAAGTGGAAAAAAATCACCATGGTATAACATAGACCAAGGTGTGCAATGTTATCCATTTTCGAAAAAAAATACACTTAACAGATAAGGAATGCCATAACTCATACTAGCAGAAAAGTTGCCCCAATTTCTTTGTTAAGACAAACCACAAACAAAATCAAAGAAAAAGTAGATCATGAGACACCATCGCTCCTCTAAATCCTTCTTGGGACATCCTCAAGGTGCCTAGTAATATGACCAAATGATTAATCAAGAAAATATAAAACAAAATGAACCAACAAAAGCAACAACCATTTATATTTTCTTTGCCAATGATTGTTTGTTGATATGATTGGTAGGATTGATTGGTTGGTTGATTGACTGATTGATTGAGTTATTGTTTGATTGATAACGCCTGGTTTAAGAAAATAGATTATGTTCTATAAGATGTTGTATAAGGCAAATGATAAGGTTGTTGAATGATAATGTCTAGTTTTAGGAAGGAAACATCTTGTATACAATAAACGATAAGGTCAAGTTTGGTTTCAAGAAACGAGGAATGTCGTATAAGACGTTGAGTATGGTTTTGATAATGCCACCTCCTAATAAGACCATTGATTGACTGGTAATTGTTGATTTGATGTTTGACTAATTAGGCAATTGACCAGTTTGGCTTGAACGCGAGTTAGATAGTTTATCTGATTGCTTCATGATTTGTCTGAGACTGAGATGAATGTTTGTGTCTAATTGATTTATGTTATGGATAGTGACTAACTTGACAAAATGGCCTTGCCTACATAACGTGCATAGAGACGTCATAGTTCGACCTTGACTTTCAAGAAAAGGATACTTTATTATGAATGATGATTGACTTTATTTGACACAACCTAAGGACTGACCTAGTGCCTCAAGGGCTCATCAATGATGGCCTTGCCTATGCGAAGTCGCTGAGGCAACATAGTTCTATTGTCGTTGACTTGACATGACTTGACAGTGTTTTTGGGATTTTAAAGGTTATTTGGATGTTTTTGAATTGTTGGGAATATTTCAATATATTTTTATTTTTGAGGATATTTTGATTTTCTTGGGTTTGTGACATGTTTTTTTTTTTTTGGATTTTTAAATCTTTATGATTTTTTTGGATTTTTGGATTTTTCTGATTATTTAGATTTTTGACATAGTGATCTCCAATACCAAGTCTAGGATCAATTAAACACATGAGTTAAGTAATTACTCCCGCTCAAGTATAAGACCAACTTATTGGGAATGGATTTGCATAAGCCTTATCATGGATGGGTATGGAAAGCGAAAGATGTGAAATGTCAACCATTCCAAGTGATGGGAAGGACAACAAAGAATTATTATGAATGGTGAGAAAAATTGTGCAGGTGAATTTATTATGAGTGAGGATGGAAAATGAGATAGAATGATAGTAGATGATAAGACAAAGGTTGACTACACATGGCGCCTAACTGCCAGGTTTTCACCATGGTACTTATCCAAAGCACCACCAAATTCATTTCCACTATTAGACGAACTATTTATTTACTATTTTGTTGATTTTTTGTCATCACACAACAAGCCTATTTGCTAGGTTTTCATGAAGGTGACAATTTTTTTGGATTTTGGATTTTTTTTATATTTTTGAGTTATTGACAAAGGCTCTCTGAAGCTAGGTGTGGAATTTCCACAAGTGCGGGCTATTGATAGGCTTTGACAATGGTTCACCTTCAGGGGTCAAAATATGATATGCATCAGACCCATATACTATTATTATGATGTACGGACCCAACCAATTAGGCTCAAATTTACTAGGCTTCTCTCTTTTTGCTCGATTCTTAGGATTTTCCATTAAGACCAAGTCACCGATGTCAAATGTCAGACCAAAACCTTCTTATTATAACTGCGACGAAGAAGATTTTGATAAGAATGTAGGTGAACCAATGCATTTTCTCTTTTCTCATCAAACAATTCTAACTCATTCAATCTGGATATGCGATATTCCTTGTCATCAATATGCCCTTACATGGATACCCTCAGGGAAGGAAAGTCAACCACTTGGATTTTGAGAACCTGTCAAGAGATGATGTCATCAATGTATTGCATAAAAGTGTCAATCATTCATTTGTAAGGAGTGAGATTCTCGTCCTTCATGTCATAGTCATCGCTGAACTGCCAGACAACCAGCTATGAGTCACCATAGCACTTGAAGAATTTTGATCTTCCATTTGATGGCCATGCAAAGTCATGTAAGTAGTGCCTCATACTCTGCTATGTTGTTTGTACAAGATTAAGTGATTCTAAATGACTTTGGTATAGTATCCCCTTGGGTTGTGTCAAACAATATCCTTGCTCTTGAACCATGACTTGTGTGAGATCCCTCAAAATATAACTTCCATGTGACTGAAGTGTCTATTGTGAATATAGACTCATTAGGGAATTCTAATACCAATGGATGGTCTGCTTTAGTGGGTACATCTGTGAGTTGGTCGCCTATAACACGTCCTTTTATTTCTTTCCACTCAACATACTGCATGTCTTATTCTCTTAGTATCATTACCCATTTGGATGACCCTCCTATCAAAGTTTCTTTACTGAGGAGATATTTCAAGGTCCACCGATCTTGGCTACGAGCTTCGTTTGATGGCTTAACATGTAGTTCTTGAGTTTTTGAGTGGTAAAAACCACTACAAGGCAGGCACTTTCAATGGGACTGTAGTTGAGCTCAATGGGATTTTAATCTACCTTGGAGTGTTTGTAATTGGCTTATATTGGTTGGTAGTGGTATGCCTATGATACCCTTTACTTTGGCATGGTCGACATCAATACCTCTTCTAGAGACATTGTACCCTAGGATTTTTCTTGATGTTACTCCAAACACACGTTTCTTTGGATTCAGTCATACTTTGTATTCTTCTAATCTCATGAAATTTTTGTCTAACACTCACAAATGATCACCCCTTGACAATGACTTGGCTAGGAGGTCATCCGCAAAATATTTCATAAGGGTATGCATGAGATCATGAAAGATGGTGGTCATGGCTTGCTGATATGGAGCTCCAACATTTTTCAGTCTGAATGGCTTGACTTTCCATCAATATGCTCCCCAATGACATGTGAAATTTGTCTTTTGCTAGCCTTTAGGAGCTATCCTCATTTGATTGTATCCTGGGAAACCATCCATGAGGGGTAGCATCTCATACCCTATTCTTAAGTCCATTATGGTGTCGACGTTCGGTAAAGGGGAATCGTCTTTTGGGCACACCTTGTTTAGATCTCTAAAATCAGTACATATGCAGATTCCTCCCATTGTCTTTGTCACTAGCATCAAATTCGAAATCCACTTTACATAGTCCATAAGTCGAATGAAGCCAACATGAAGTAACTTCTTTAACTTTTCCTTTACCAGTACAGGGCGATTTGAGGATGCATTTTCCTTAGCTTTTGTTCGATTGGTTTAGTGTCAATAAATAATGACAAGTGATGTAATACGAACTCAAGATCCAAAACTAGCATGTCTGCATAAGAGCAAGTGAATTTGATATGTTTTTCTATGAAGAAGGCGTGAAACTTTGGTTGCTTTTTTCATGAAAGATACTACAAATTGGATAATTTTGAGGTTTTCATCAGTCCTCATGTTGACTTTGATAGACTTCTCTACTAGCATTGGTGATTTCTCTTGACTTATGGGAAGTAAGTTCAACCCTCCATCCTTGGGTGCCTCGCAGAGGTTTTAACCCTTAGATGTGTCCTTTCTTTTTACTTTTTCTAGGTCTAGAGATGCCTTTCAATTTTTTCCTAAAGACCTTTCATTTTTTATTTTATTATTGTTACTTTTGCGACTGTAGGGTGGGATATACACCCAAAAGTATGTTGTGTTGTCAATATCTATAGTAAAGCCAGCTTTAGGATCCCCATAGGGTATGTTGTCACATAGTCCCTATAATCAAGGGAAAATCCTAATTTGTTAAAGGGGTTTGCACAATAACAATAAAATTCCAATGAAATAAAAAAATACAAAGGAAATAATATGAAAACAAAAGGAACAATGTTACCCTAGGTCTTCATCTTCCATGCTTCACCTTTGTTACACCTCCTAGCTTGTTGTAAATAGAGATGCCCTCAGATTTGTATGAGCAACTATGACAAATGACAAGACCAAAGCAAGTTTTGAAGGATTTATTGAAAGAAATGACTTGAGAATAGACTAAAATGACAATGACTGCAAATGACAATGATCATAACCTAAATTGACAGAATGAGCATGAGATGGAGAGAGAGAGAGAGAGAGAGAGAGAGATAAGAACAAAATTGCCATTTTATAAAAACTACAATTTTGAATGTGTGGCCAGGATGAGAAGATGACAAATACCCTAGAATCAATGGTCAAGATTGAATGTTGTAGTATGGAATAGGGTTAGGTCAAAATTAGGGCAATGACAAGAAATGAATGGCCAAGATTGAATTATAAGATAATTCAATCAAGGGCTGAAATTAAATGAGATGTCAAGAGATAAGATTTGATTTGGAAGATAAGATTGGCATAGACAAAGAGGTTGCTGGAGAAATTAAATAATAAAAATTATTTAATTTAGGTGACCAATGAATAATTAAATAATAAAGATATTATTTAATTATGGAGGAATGTGACAAAAGGAATTACTTTGAATTAAATAATGATTTAATTCAAAATTCAAGAGAATTGACTATATTAAATAAATCAAATTTATTTAATTTTAATGAGAGAAAAAGTTAATGAATAATTAAATAATTAAAATAATTATTTAATTATAGTGGATAGTGGACACAAATTAAATAAATAAGAATTTATTTAATTTTAGAAAGAAGGGGACCTAATTAGTGACGTAATTAAATAAATAAAATTTATTTAATTAATCAAGGAGGAATAAAGATAAAAATGAATTAATTAAATAATTAAAATTATTTAATTAATAGAAGAATTATGACTTTAGAAAATAATTAAATAATTAAAAATTATTTAATTATTAAGAATGAAAGGGGCAATGTTGAATAATCAAGAGTTGCAAGCCTAGGACAATTTTATGTGTCTACATTTGTCCCCTCTTTGTCATAATGTAGCATGTCGCATTCTGACAAAGAAAATAAGCCAAAAAAAATGCCCCAGTGCAAAATAAGATGAGGAAGAATGACGACGAGGGTTACGGTATGCCCCCTCGAGAGGACAGACAAGTTCCAAGAACATGAGTGTGCTCTCGAAATTATTGAGAAGACTAGAATATGAAGAGACAAAGAAATGTTAGTGCAAAAGATATGGATGATGATATGGATGCAATGCCTATATGAGACGGGTGAGAGAAGATGACATGACTAAAGAAGATGCATGTTAGTTCCTAGACCAAATCCTTCAAAACATTGCCATAGGACTAATATTTATTGCTCTTAATCATCATTGGGCGGTAAAAATGACACAAATGGACAACAAACACAATGGTATGACGTAGACCAAGGTGTGCAAGGTCATCCACTTGAAAAATAGATAGTCACAGACAAGGAATGTCCTAACTCATACTAAGGGAAAATTGCCCCAGTCTTTTTGTCAAGACAACCCACAGACAGCAGTCAGAGAAAATAAAATAGGCTAGGAGACGTCATCGAACCTCTAAATCCTTCATGGGACATCCTCGAGGTAGCTAATAATATGACCAAAAGACAAGACAATAAAAATATAAGACAAAATAGCCAAGATAGTCAAAAGATAAGAAATATTAACAGCCATGTAATTTTGTTTGCCAATGTTTGTTTGCCAAAGATTGAATTCTTGTTTGATTTGACAGTTTTGACAGTTTAAGAGTTTTGCCAATTTGACGGTGTTGACGGTTTGACGGGGCCTATTGTCAGGAAGGACACATCCTGAAAAAGGAAAAGGACATTTTGATGAGGTCTAACTCCAAGAAGGACACATCTTGAAGAGGACCAAAGAGTGATGAGATTGACATTGTTTTGACTAATGTGTTTTGGCAAGTTGACTGATGTTGACTGTATGATTGATATGCTTATGTTGTCTAATTTTGACCAATTTTGACATTGACGTTTCAAATGACTGTCTTGTGTTTGATTTTGACTGTCTGACTTATTTGACCGATGTGATGATTGTGACAAATGCCATGATTTTATTTGGACCAACCTAAAAGGACTGACCTAATGTCTCGGGGACTCATCGACTGATGGCCTTGCCTACGTAGCAAATGCGCAGAGACAACGTAGTTCGACTATGACATGGACTGACTGACATCACTGACTTTGACTCCATGTGACTGACTTTGACATTGATTTGGATGTTTTTGTGTTTTTTGGATTTTGAAATTTTATGATTTTTTTTGGCTTTTTGACATTTTGTGATTTTTTTGGATTTTTTGACATGTTTTGATTTTTTTGGCTTTTTTGAGAATATTTTGAGGTTTCAATGGATGAAAATTTGGGTAGCCTTTGTGCTAGATACCAATGACAAGGGGAAAAGCAAGTCTAGGTGCAAGGGTGGGTGATAGGATAAGGGATAAAAGGCTCATGATAGATGGATGGATGTATGCATAAGAGAGCAAGGATGTGATCTCCAAAGACTATGTCACATAGGAATGACATGCCCCATTCTAGGTACAAGACTTAGGATTTTTCGTGACAAAGCTGATGACAATAGGATAATGATATGATTGGTTTAGATAGGATGAGGTATGTCAAGAGATACCCAAAAAACATGTTTCAACACTTTGCCCCTATATCTTCATCAAGATCAAAAGGAGAAGAGTGGATAAGTGGACCCAATATGATAGGTAGGTATGATGGCTAAAGATGGTACATAGGATGGAAATGATATGACATAAAAATGATAGGTTGGATAGATAAGACATTGTGCCCCCAAATGTAAGTGACATAGAAGATCAACCTACACATGACACCTCTTTGCCAAGTTTTCATCATGGTACTTATCCAAAGCGCCTGTTTACCAGGTTTTCACTGTTGGACGAATGGATTTCTCTTTACTTTTTTTCTTTTTTCTTTTTTCTTTTTTTGAATTTTTTTTGTTGTTTTTGACTTTTTTGATTTTTCAAATAGGGGAAGGATAGGAGGGACTCAAGTGTCTAGTTGCATGAAAGGTGATAGTCCCACTAGAAATGGATGTCATCACATGGACCATGTCAAATATCATTATGCGCATAGATGTTGGTAAGGGATGACATGAAATGGAGATAGAGTATGTAGATGATGGATTATGGAGGATTATGTAGGGAAGATATAGGACTTATATGGGACTTATGAAAAAGATGAATGGGGAGGCTTAGCCAAAAGCATGGACCATAGGAATGTGGGGGAGATATGTAGGATAATGGGTGAAGGGCAAGGAGATGGAGGTATGTGGAATTGTTGTGAAATGGAAGGGAACCATGACCAATGGTTGCACACATTGTGATAGATGTTGAAGCTTTTGATGTGGATGAGGTGTAGGAAGCAATGGAGATGTTTGCTTAGGAGATGGGTGATGAAGTGCTTTAGGTACCCACATAGACTTAGTGTTTTTATGACTATTATTTTTCTTGTGGGATTTTTGTAATTTTTGAATGGAATGTGCATTTTGGATGGGAGGGGATGGCTGGGATTTTTGTGATGTGGATGCCTCATTGGACTTGATTTCTTTTTGCTTAGGTACCCAAACCATTTTATTGTTAGGCTTGGCTTTTGGAGGTATGGGCTTATATAGATTTTTAGATGTACTTGGCTTTGACTTTTTGAAATTGTATTCTAAGGCATTAAGACCTTTAGAATTTTTGACTTTATAAATAGAGGCATCCAACTTTTTATTTTTGAATCCCATGGGGTGGATGGATTGAGTGGAAGCTTTATGTTTACACAATGTGTGCATTTGTTGGTCATGACTAGGATATTTAGGGTATTTATGAATGATTGGAATATTAGGTGTTGGAAGTAATGGTGGCAAAGTAGATGGAGGGAGATTAGGAGTTGGAAGCAATGGTGGTAGAGTGGATGGAGGGAAGTGTATGGTCGCATGCTTTTGACACTTGTAGGATGATGGAGAGGGGATGGCCATGTATGCTTTGGGGGTATGATAGGGCTTATGGTGGAAAGTGGACTTAGAATGCATGGAGAAAGTACCAACATCTTGAGATTGGTGTCCTTGGGGTATGCAATGGACAATGGAACTAGGTGTAGGTGGAACACTAGACACGAGTTCCTTATGGGAAAGACCAAGTGGATATGATGGAGGACTTGCAATGGGGTCGATAGTGGATGATGGAGGATTTAAAGGATCTTGAATATGTTCATTTAGATCCACATTATTGGTTTGATCTTCTATACTAGCTTGGTAGGCACTTGTGTCATCAAGGGAAGTGGATGTCGATGGATCATGGATAGTGCTAGGTGGAGGTGAATTTGGAATATCTTGGTCATGGATAGGTATAGGATCAAGTTGCTCATGGATAGGCTCTTCATCATTATGGATATCATCTTGATCATAACAAAGATATAGATTATGGACAGGTTGGATGACAATGATTTCATCTTGATTAGGACTAGGGCTTGATGTTTCCACATGCTTAGGATTAGGCTCTTGACATACATCTTGGGTTGCTTGAATGGAAGTAGAAGGGGATGACTCTTGGAGAGACTTGACATGTTCAAGATGGTCAACAACATAGGAGCATGATGGAGGTTGACTTGGACTTATGAGGGGAGAATCTTGACTTGGCTCAAGGGGTTGTGGATAGCATGGTTGACTTGAAGGACTTGGCATGATGTTTGAGGACTCTCTTGTATATTCAAGTATATGAGTTGAATGACATGGTGGCAATTGATTCCTTTCTTGTAGCCCTTGGGTCACATCCTTTGTAGGTGGATTGGTGGATTTATGTAATGCCATTAATTTATGTTTTAAATATCTAAATGTAAGGCATTGATTTGAAGGAGCATTAGATGATGGTGGGGGAAATGAAGAGTTTGTAGATACATACTTCCCAAACCATTTAGCTCGAGGTGCACCTCCTCCCTTACCCCTTCCAAGTATGTTTTTGAAGATGCAACATTATTGTTTTGTTTTGTTTTTTTTTTTTTGAAGAGAATGCTATTCAGTTAACATAAACAAAAGGTTTATGGAAGTCACTTATCTACTAGTTGCAACAGGTTTCAGAAGCAGTAATACCTTAGAAGTTCAATATATACAACACTCCATCAAATCATCAATTGCCTCGCTAGGCTAGTTTATATAAGATGCACAATTATTATGCATACACAATGAAAAAATAGATACTTAAGTAACAAAAGATTCAAATAGAACTAAAATGTTTTCTAGGACTCAAGACTCAATACCTGCACATGGGACCGCAGGAAAAAAGATAGAAAGAATAAGCTAATTAATAAACTTGAAGTTCCATTAACCTCTTTCTTCTCCTTTGCCATCTTCATCAAATCTAAGCAATATTAACTTCTTCAAAGTTGTACTAATGTGTCTAAGGAACAGGATATATAATTAACTTGCAGTTCCATCATCATTTCTTTTCGCGTTCCATCTTCATCAATACTTTTGTATCCTTATCCTCTTTTCATATGTCTAATAGTATCTTTCATCCATGTGTTGATTTTCTCTCGAGCCGCTACTCTAGTTTTTATTTCATACAAGGCATTTCGGTAGTTTATGTTTGGGACCAATCAGCCTTTGGAGAATACTAGTTCTTGTTTATTTCTTTCATTGACACCATGATGCTCTTTGGTTCTAGCCAGGGACATCTCTTTCATGAGCACTAGAATTTGCATCCAATCTGGCACCTCTATAAATGTTTCCTTTAGGGTTTCTCTATTCTAAATTATTCTACCATGATAATGCATCCAGAATGCTCGATGGACATTGGCGGAAGCACCATTCAAGTTTTAGTGTTGGAAATTTGTGAAACCCCTCAAATTATTGTGGAAAGCAAAGAACTTCTGGAGAGCCATGGCCATTACAGGCGGCAAAGAAACTGCCAACACTATTGACGTCTTTCATGATGTGCATGAATTTGATTATTGGGCATTACAATGGCTGGTATTTGACAATGTTATGGAAAAGCCTGCCATCAGTGGATGACCATGCTAACTTGTAACTATAGTTTTTTTAATAGTCTAACACGTTCTGGAGTCAAACATTGTACAGCGTGAATTCCATGTCACTTCATTTGGTATATTGAACTTATATACTATGCTTTTGCATGGAAAAGCATATGCTTTTTCTATTCTTTTCTAGGATATACTAGTTTTTGTTAGCAAACATCGATATATGTTCTTTATTTTCTAATTGCTAGTAATAAATATGTTCAATTATGCTTGTGATCACTATTTCCGTATCTGTTAAATGCAACCTTTTGATGGTTAGGATGTCCTTAAATTGTTTCATTCTTAGTCTTTAAGACATTTGTGTGGTTAACTTGTATCGAAGCAAATTTAACCGAACCTGGCAAGGTGAATCTCATTTAACTTACTGAAGTTTTCAATGTGCAGTATCCCGATAATCGGAGAAGGATTTGGATGTCCATCTTCTATTCAAAGAAGTGACAGCTCGTGGTGGGGTAGAAATGGTAAAACAGGGTTAAAACCTCCTTATCTGATTAATAAGTTTATAGATAAACATGTTTAGTTTTTAATTTTGGTTTTGTTAAGATTGACTATTCTTCTTAGCTTCCTATTATACTGTTTTCTCAATTTTAAAATCATCGAATCATCAAATTTATTGTTCAATTGACACTGCAGAAAGGACTGCTTTCCTAAATACCACAATATCTGTCACACTTAACATTGATTATGCCATGCATCTGGCGGTTTTCTCTAACACAGACAAAGGTTTATTCATACTCATTTGCTTCTCATATAGTTAAGCTTTCATTTGCCGAATTAATGACAGTCACTAAACTGTGGATTCTAATGTTAAATTCGTATCCATTTGCAGAATATTGCCGAAAGAGCTTGATGCATCTAATAAACATGCCCTCCAACTGGTTTGGCCATAGAAGTTAAGTCTACCGTGGAGTTACCAAGTTTGTTCATACATATATTTTCTCTCTCATGTATATATATATGTATATATACCAATACCAAATAATGGGCTAGCTTAAAGTAACATTATGTGGGACCCAATGCAGGCATACGTGGACAGGAAGATATGAAGTCCATCTTTGGGAGATATGTTCCCAATGCTTTCCACATTAATGGTTGGAGGTTCGAAGCTTAGTAGATTGTATAGAGAATCTTCTTCGTCCCCAAGGTTTTCCCCATCTTGTACTTCTTCAACACTAATCCGCTTTAATTTCTCTCCTACGGGCTGGGTGCTGCTCATAATGGCTTCCACATCATATCGACTTGTGTCAAAATTTGTAATGGCATTTTCTCATCTGAATTTAATGAAGGCAATGTCATAAGCTTCGGCAGCCTCTTCCTCTATGTCTGTGAATTCAGACAAGAATCACTAGTCTTTTATCTGGTTTGATTATTGGATGCATTTATAATGAACAACAGCTCAATGTACTGCATAAATATCTATTGGAAACATTATACTAAAAACTGAGAGAAGAGGCTAATGATTCTTGTTTGAATTCATAGACACAGAGGAAGAGGCTGCTGAAGTTTATGACATTGCCTCCATTAAATTCAGAGGAGAATGAAG
>VDFB02275696.1:0-14507 GCA_007258455.2 Sequoia sempervirens
GATATTCAAGTATCTCTTGCTGGTATCTATTACAATCTTAATCAATTCCAGACTTAATGCCAAAGGTCTGATATACAATGATATTTTCAGATGTAACCAATAGACTTATGCATTTTTCAGATAAGACAGAGATTATAAACTGCTTTACAACTAGAAGCACTCAGAAATTCACTTCAACTTATACTCATAATTCCTTACTGATAATCTTATGTAGAAATATACATTTAGCATGGATGAGAATGTATATAAAACCCCGACCTGGAAGTTTGCTTAGGTCTGAAATGTGTACAGCAGTCTGGAAATGAATATCTTCAGGTATTATGACCATAGACAGATCTGAGATTAATTGCAACAAGCAGAGAATGAATTCTGAGCGCTAGAAAGTTCACACCTAGGCTGAGAATGCTTTGAATGATGCACCAAGTTACTGTAGCGGATCACTGTAGCGAAACACTGTTCACGCCACTGTAGCAGCTAACAAAAATTCTGATCTGCAAGTAATAATCTTCATAACCCTTGTGAACTCCATCAATTTGCACAAATGAAAGGACTGAATTATCCTCTCCTCAATTGCAACCCTTCAAGAGATATTTCACTCCCTCAGTTTTCGTTTCTTATGACAAGAAGAAAACTGCGAAAGCCCTAGGCTCCACAATAAAAATCAATCAAAACAATATTCATCAACTAGATGCTGAGAATGAGCTCTTACCTCTCTTTTTATTCTTTCCTTAGGAGAGCTCAAACACCTTCCTGGCCAATGTGGGATAAAAGATTTATTCCCACATTAAATTATTCACTTAACGCACTTTAATATATTAAAGTGACTTTATTATTATAAAGTTACTTTATAACTTTATAATAATATTAAAATATTAAATAAATCACTTAAGTCATTTAAACTTTAATATCTCTTGATGTATTTGTCTGATTGCTAAGCCGTCTGAGCCAGGAGTCGACTCTCCCTATTCTCCATGTGATCGGATGCCCGTCTAAAAATAGAAACCCTGAACAATGACTTACTATAAATAGTAAGCATGTGAAACTGATTCTAGAAATAGCTGCAAAGGCCCAGTCAAGGTCAACACTGCCAATATGCTTTGCTCAGGTGTCTTTCTATTAATAGGAACCTTGACTCTCCCAAAATAGTAACTTACTATAAATAGTAAGTGTGCCAATCTGAGTCAAAAAACCTGTGCAAAGGCCAAAACCTGAATCCAGCTAAAGAGTAATGTCTCTAATCACCGAGTAATTGCCACACGGGACCCTCTATCCAGACATACTAGCCTACAAGGGTCAGGAATAGGCTAAATCCACCAAACTCTGATGCTCGCAAAATGGGGACATTACAAAATTCCACATTCCAAAGTAGCCCAATGTATTATTCAGTAAACTTAACAAGATTGCAATACATTTGTAGAGTAAGCCTTAAAAGGAGTTTCATCAATAGACAATTCTAGAGTGATTCCAACAACATAATGGTACCTACAAAATGCTCATACAAATTACAACTCCAAGCACCAATAAATAGATGAAGTACAAAATGGAAACCATGAATGGTTTAAAGAAAACATTTTCAAACCATGAGAGGTAAGGTGACCAAATGCATGGGTCCAAATTCCAACACCCCTCCTTGGTCTTGGTCCTCATGGCTATTTTTGGCATATTCCTTACACTTTTTTAATTGTCATAGTCTATCATATTTTAACACCCAAATTTGGGTGCCCCAATTTATCCTCATTCAATCATGTAAAGATGCTCCATGACAAGTGTCCAAGCTTGTCATAATGTTGATCAAGATTCTAATGTAAATTCCCTTTTACATGCTCTTATGTGTATAAGAATCTATCATATGTAATGTGATGTCCCCATCCTAGTCAGCGCAGCTAGTGATGTGGTTAGCCTATTATTCCGATCCTCATAGGCTGACAGATGTGTGCAGAGGATCATCTGAGGCAGTCACTCAGTGTTTTGTAGCTTCAGTATTGCAGTTGTTTCAGGTTGGGTCTTCGCAGAATCTTCCAGAGTGGATTTTCAGATACTTTCTATTTTTAGAAAGTTAGGTCAGGCGGAAGTTGCTATTTTGGGCAGGGCACCTGGTTCAACTATTCAGCTCAGAGTCGACCCAGTTCTTCGGTTTGATGGACAGATGGAGAAATAAGGAGTATTTAATGATTATTGAATATTTGATATTTTGACTTTATATTAAAGTCACTTTATTAAAATATTTAAATGTTAATAATTAAATGGTATATTATAAAGTGTTTTTAATACTTTATAATAAAGGGATATATTTGATATAATGAATAAATATTATTCATTAATAAGACGTCATTTAATTATTATTTCTCTCCTAAGTCAACAGGGGCGAATTTGATCATTTAATTTAAATGATTATTAAAAAGTGAGCTTGGGTCGAATTTCTCAAAGGAAGTATATATTCTCAGAAAGGACAAATTGAACCATTATGATATGATATTCTAATTTGTATTATTTTGCTCTGAGCATTGGAGTTTGCAAAACCTAGGGTTTCAGCAGACGATTCGTTTCTAGAGAACGATACCTCTTCAGGAATACCAATTGAAGCTTGCATCTTGGTGACTTCATTCAGAAATTGCAGTTGAGTACATTGAGTTGATTTCAGGAAGAATATTCAGAGAACTTCATCAGTTAGCAGGGGCGACCTATCAGAGGTTGATTCTACAGAGATCTGGCAACTTTCCTTTGGGCCGTACCATATTCTTCATTGCTGCTGTAGCAGGGCCGTACTTGTACCAGCAAGGCCGTACCATCCTTCCACAGAGAAAGACGCCTTCTTCCTCAGCATATATCAGTTGGATCTTGAGCGCTTGGGGTTTCAGGGGAGCTAGCATTGTTTACAGAGGCCGAGCCTTGTCTCTTTCATTCAGCCGTACAACTTTCATCATTTCTTTTGGCGCCTGCAAGAGGAAACCAGGTTTTTGAAATAAATCCATATTTAATTCGTATGTCATATTTCTATATTGTAAATGCTCTGGAAACAAAATAAAAGGGTGCGCCTACCTTCTTTGAGCAGATTTCAGCTTATTTCTTGTCTGTAGAATTTATTATAAATTTTCTATCATTTTTAGAGTAGATCGCAACATTTCATGTATTTGTCAAAAATCGCAAAAATACAAAAAAACACAAAACTTGCAAAAACAACAGTTACAGTTAGGGTTTTCGGGGTTGAGAACCACCAGGGTTCTTACAGTGGTATCAGAGCACAGAGCTCCTGCCATCCTGTCCTTTTTCAGTTGCTTTTTTCAGAATACAGTGTGCTTTTTGGTTGCTTTTTCATGAGCAGAGATACTATTCACTATATTAAAGGTGTAGGGACAGGCATAGCCGAGGATTGGACAGGTCCACCGATTCCTGAAGGTGAGACAGTGTCAGGTGTATTAGGCATTCACAGATCCAGCTCTAACAACAGTTAAAACAGTGTTGCAACCCTAATGGCAGACCGTGAGATTCCTACAGAGACAGTTAGGGATTCAGGGAAAGCACATGCAGAGGGCGATATTACTGATGAGGAGTTCAGACGCAGGCATGATAATATGATGGACATGATGTCCCAGTTGATGGGCACTATTAGGCAGTGTACTCCATCACAGCCACATTATATACAGATTGGACAGACGAGCGGGACTGCACCAGTAGATCAGCCTTTGGCATCAATACCACGACAGCCGTCACCGATCTATCAGGAGCGTAGGCCTGGACAGCCTACATTCTTACCTAGAGAGACTCCACCTCCGACTCCGGGCGCAGAGCATCAGGGGCAGCATCAGGAGTTTCAGCCACATAATGGCATGTCAGTAGCAGATGTGACGAGGTTTCATGGTGAGTACATGTCACTAGCACCTGAGATCCGGCAGGCATTAACATTTCATGAATTTATGTATGTTCATAAACCCAGAGGAGGAGGCAGATTTGACCGTAGACCCCCTCAGCATTAGCAGCCGCAGCCATAGGTGAACAGGGATTTGTAGTATGCGGTTAGCAAGATTACCTTGCCATATTTTGATGGGTCCGATAAGACATCAGCTTGGGTCCAGAAATTGGACAACTACTTATCACTGAGGCCTATGTAGGAGGATGAGGCCATTAAGTTTGCTACCTTGCATCTTGATGGAATAGCGCATGATTGGTGGCACCACGACATGTATACGCTTGGCCATCATGCAGTCAATACTTACCAGGAGTTCACTAGCAGGCTCATAGAGCGATTTGATAAGAAGGATCCGAAACTTTATTTCAGGGAGCTAGCTCAGCTCAGGTAGACGGGTAGCTTGGATTCTTATATTGGTGAGTTTCAGAGAGTTGCAGTCATGGTGACAGGAATTTCAGAACGGAGACTCATTATACTCTTCGTTGAGGGTTTGACAGAACCTATGAGAGGTTGGGTAAAGGCGTTTGACCCTCCTACCCTTCAGGAGGCCATGAGGAAGGCGCGAAGCATGGAGCTTGCAGCACCTCGCAGCAAGTTCAATTCAGGTTCGACACCCTACACGAGGCCTAATAGGCCTTTTGATAGAAATAATGACAGGAATAAGCCTTTTGACAGAAGGAAGGATCAACCGGCTCCTAAGAGACAGAATGCACCACCCTTTGACTGAGAAACATTGAACGAATTGAGAAAGAAAAAGTTGTGTTTCTGGTGCAAGGCACCCTACGATGAAAAACATATATGCCCACTTCGTCCTAAGGTCAAAAATAATCAGATGGAATGGTTTTATGAGGGCGAAGAGCAATCTGATCTGTCAGACCAGCAAGCTGATTCCGAGCCTTCAGATGATGACAGGTTCAAAAATGAGGGTGAACACGAAGGTGGAAGGAAACTCTGAGGAAGCCCATTTGACTAGCCAGTGGTTCGTTTGAACGGGCTCCTAGCGGTGGAAGGTGATCTCTTGGATCTTGGTGCCTCGCTTCATTTCATTGATGCCGCGTTTGGTGGAGAGCATTGGCATCGGATAGAGGCATTCGAGGGTATTCGAGTCAAGGTGGCTGATGGATATACTCTCAGATGTGACCGAAAGATTACTGATCTTCTGATGAGACTGAACAACTATGAATTCAAGACTGAATTCTATGTTGTTAACATGGGAGATACTAATGTGGTGTTAGGGATGGCATGGTTGCACGATTTGGGTGAGTTCACACTCAATTTGCGTGACATGGAGATGAAATTTAAGGTTGATGGGAGACCACATGTCATCAAGGCTATTCGAGACAGTAATTTGAGGATGGTTTCGTTCAGACGGATGGAGAGGCTCATTCGTCATGACATGGTTGACTGGGCGGCAGAGTGCATGTTGATGCCAGCTCAGCAGGAGCAGCAGAAGGGTGAGTACCACCCTGACATTCAGATATTGAGGACTAAACACTCCAAAGTGTTTAGCGACATTCCACCTGGCAGACCTCCAGATAGAGGCATAGAGCATATCATTGAGTTGGAGGAGGGCGCAAAGCCCGTTATGATCACTCCCTACAGACATCCGAAACGACTCAAGGATGAGATAGAGAAGACCATCAACGAGTTGTTAGCTATGGGGCATATCAGACCTAGCAAGTCACCTTTTGCTTCATCAGTTGTATTGGTGAAGAAGAAGGATGGATCACTTCGGATGTGCATTGACTGCAGCGGCTCAGCAAAGAACGGAGAATTAAGAGCAGTGCACGACTGGCGTGGTTTTGAGACCGCCCAACCGCGAATAAAGTCTCTAGCAGGGCGCTCTATCCTCTCTTGAACAAAGTATTGACATGCCCTAAGCGAGTAAGATCATGCTTTCAACTCAAGGTTCATAGAATGCGAATAGGCTTGGATTTGGCTCGATGTGATATTGTTGGTATGTCAAGGGGACTTACACAATTGTTCGACGGTTGACAGCAGACAGCGGACTAAGGGTTTTCATGTAATTTGAATGATTTGGTAGGTGAGCACGGGATTCCTAATACTAATCGGAAATGTCACGAGAGAAGTAAGGGTATGACCTAAGAAATTTATATTTCTAATTCTAAATCACGGGATATGTGGGGCTTCGTTTTCCATAGACTTCAGCGATTTCACCTAACCTCCGACGTCGGACGGCCCTCGATAAAATCGGTGCAATCTTCCAGAAATGAAAGATGTTCAAGTTATAATTTAACATACATACCTACACCATCGGAAGCAGCATATAAATTATGTAAACCACAACGAAGTTAAACACAAAATAATCTCCAGTCGACCACGCAAGGCGAACTTATCATCAACAAGCCGCTAGTGGTATGAAATAAAGCGAAGCTATCTCAATAAAACACCACACACCAAAATAAGCTACTTGCATGAATTTAAGCTACTTGGATACGAAAGGAAGAAGAAGCCTTGCTAGCATTTCATGACAAGACGAATTCCATCATCAATGAAAAGATCTATTATCATAAAATGTGTTACACAACAATCTCCTCAAAAGTTTTCAAAGGGAAAACTTTCTCTCTTCTCCAAATTATGCAAAAATGCTCTACAATGCTACACTATCTAGCTCTAATGCTAATGCTCTCTCAATGTCTACTATTTCAATGTCTAATCTAATTCTAATTTTCTAATGCCTTACAAATGAGGGGGACTCCCCCTTTTATAGCTAGCCAAGTCCCAAAAGACGGCTAGGGTTACAATCAATAGAGTGGCCAGAATCGTGCCACCTCAGCCCTAAACAAGATTATCCCTAAAAACCGCCACAAAGGAGAGTGGGGTAATAAATGCGCTATAATGTCCACCATCATCCTTCTAGAAGATTCCGTTTGCAGACGCGTTCACACTGTCCTTGATCTTCCTTCTTGGCGTTATCCTTTGACTTCGCCCGAGCTTCCATTCTTTTCTCCATCTTAAGTTTTGAAATGTTTCTTCAACACTTAGCCATTTTTCGCAACTTTTCTTCCCTCGAAGTTGAAACTCATAACTTTATCTTCTTCCGAAGGTTGTAATATCATCATGCTTCATCACTTCAAGTCATCGTGTTCTGGCCTCAACATTCCTCCTACAAAACAAGCAAGGAGAGGGGTATTAGAATACTTCATGATATAAATTCAACTTACTTACCAGGGTTCTCACGTTCATAGCCAACTTTTTCCTTCTTCATGATTCCTCATGCCTTAGCCAAATTTTAATCCATCTTCTTCAAAGGCGTATCATCCTTTTGACAGTATCAACTTCAACTGCATCTTCAAGGAATTCATTTCACCTGTTGTAGCTCTGACAACCTTGGTTTTATTCATCTCTGGCTCAAAAAAACTATCTTCACGAAGGATTTAAGCAAATTCACCTAGGCAGTTCCTTTCAAATTCATCGTCCGGAGAATTTCACCTTGAAAACACATTTTCTTCATTTTGCCTTAGAAAATTTTCAAATTTCTCCTTAGGAAAACTCATCGATCCCGGTGCCCATCAAAAATCTTCATCCCAGAATCCTCGACAAGCTGTGGAAGACCTTAAAATCAACTCCTCATCGACAATCTTCGATACCCAGAAGAAAATTTTCTCCGGAACGTTCTGAATCCATGGGTACCCAACGAAAGGGTTCATTTAATTTTCTTGAATTTTGAACCTTAGAAAATATTCTTCATCAAATTTATTCTCGTTCTTTGATCCCCTCTGAGAATTTTGCTCTGACTTGGAAAATTTTTACCAATCCTGTGCAGTTGGCATCATCTGACTTCATCTCTGGCAACTCTGCTCACACTTCAGGAAAATTCCATCACCTCTCCAGACTTAGGCATTTTTCCCAAGGAAGAAAATATTTTGCCTTAGAAAAATTTTAAAGCATCTTGGAAATTTTGCCTTGGAAATTTTGTTTCATTCGCCAGTGGGAAAATTTTATCAACTTCATTTTAGAAAAAATTTCATTCACAGAGATGCCTGGCACATTTTATTTTCTAGCCACCACTTCGTATTTAACTTCACACTTGAAAAATATTTTTTTGGAGCTCCAATGCCTTAGAGGAAATTTTATCACTTTGCAACTTCAATGCCTTAGCAATATTTGCCAACAACTTGTATTTCACCACGCCTAGCATATTATTCCTCTCCTCTGGCAATATTTTCTAACACCTATACCACTCATCACCCTTGGCGCCTAGCACTTGATGGAGGAAAATCAAAATTGCGCCCAACATCTTGTTCTCACCCTTCACACGCCTTAAAAAAAATCTCTAAGACTTGCCACCTTAGGCGCATAATCACTTGATGAAGAAAAAAAAACGCCTAGCACACTACCCTCAACACTTTTATCTTACTTGCCACGCCTCACCTCATATTCATTTGACATGGCGCATATTGCATGTCAAGAAGGATATACTTCAAGCGCCACCTCTTGTCTTCACTTGGGCGCATTTGGCATGGTGTGAAGGAATCTTTTTCAACGCCCCAACTTTGTCCTCACATGCCTCATCTAGGCGCATTCAAAGGAGAGAGGAAAAAGTCAACCTTCTTAGCATTTTTGGGCGCATTTCTTATGCATGTAAGACAAACTTGTAACGCCACCTTGTGACCTTTGAGCTCCCCTATTTTTGTCTCCATATGGCATGTTTTGGGCGCATTTTGCACCTCATGAAGGATGAAAATCCTTTGACTTCTTTGACCACCTGCCCACTTGAGCACATTTCTATGTATGTGCAGGATAAACTTGGGCGCATTTTGATGCATGAGGCGGATGAGAAACTTTTTCAACGACTTTAATCTTCCTTTGACCAGCTTTCAAGTGGATTTTAGAATTTGTCTTTTCTAGGCTAAGTTGGGCGCATTTGAGGGGGTGAGAGGGATGAAATATCATTGACCCCTTTTGACTCCTCTTGGGCGCGTTTAAACATGCTAGTGGCTGGGCGCATTTGCTAGGTGATGGAGGATGAGAACATACCACGCCTCAGCCAGTGACCTTTCAGCTTCTTATTTTTGTCTTTACATGGCCCATTTTGGGCGCATTTGAGCATGCAAGGAGGATGAACTTTACTTAGAAATTTTCCTTGACTCTTTTATGAGGTGGGCGCATTTTGTATAGGCTGCAGGACGAGTTTTATACTTAGAAACTTTTCCAATACGAGAGCTTGAGCTGGGCGCATTTTGCCATAGGAGGCGGATGAAACTTTGCCTTAGAAAATTTTTTATGCTTCCACCTCACCAGCTTGGGCGCATTTTGGCCCAGCAGCAGGATAAAAATGTTTGACCTGTTTGACTTTCTCAAGATGGGCGCATTTGAACTTGCATGAAGGATGGCGCATTTAGGGGGTGGTGGAGGATGAACTCCAGACTTAGAAAATTTTGCCATCAACTCTCTAAACTTGGGCGCATTTTACTATGCCTTCAGGATAGAAATCATTGACTTTCTTTGACCACTTGTGCCTTGGGCGCATTTTGCCCCTGGAGAAGGACGAGCTTGACTCTTAGAAAATTTTCATGCCTCCTCAATAGCTGGGCGCATTTTGCCATAGCTACAGGATTGAAGTTCCAGACTTAGAACTTTTTCATCGTTTTTCGCCAGTATTTCATGCCCTGCTATTTATAGTAAGTCCTCTCAATTTCGTATCTCTGAAGCCCGGAATGACTTGAAATTTCAAACGTAGCATCTTCATAACCTTGTTGCCCTGTCGACACTGCCACTTTTAGTCACCCTGCTATTTTTAGCATGTTTCTGAAGGTGGCTTACTATAAATAGTGAGCTCATGTTTCTGATAGCTCCACTGCTCTGATTGATCTGAAATTTGAATGGCGCGTTCCTCACCACGTGACCTTACTGTCAACATCAACGCATGCAGTTGATTTACTATTTTTAGTCAGTTTCCAAATTGACTTACTATAAATGGTAAGTGCTCCGTTTGACTTGAAATTTTACCGTGAACTGACTGAAGAATCAACGTCGCGGTGATTTCTGAACGCGGTACGACTTTTGATGCTATTTTAAACTCAAAACGAAACCTAATTAAACTGCATCGCGTATCAAAAGATCTCATTCCTCTTACCGTTTACAGTAGCGTGCGTCATTTCGTGATTAGGCCGCTGGGAGGCGGTGGAATTTTACACACGCTAAAATAGCAAGTTCCCTTCTTGAGGTATCTTCATTTGCATATCACCATGTGACTCTCTAATGTCCAGAATATCGGACATGCAAAAGCCACGACATGCAAACCCCTAAAATAGCCTCACGAGAAATTTGAATTAGCGAAATTAATTAGCCTCGTTTGCATGTTATATAAAATTCGCGAGGTCCTGAAAAACCGGAAGGAATATGCGGAGAAATTCTCGCGTCTGCACCACGGGAAATTTACTTTCGGGCCGGTTGCTAAAATAGTAAATCACGTCCATTTTAGCTCAAAATTTAGCATGTGGTAACTTGATATGCTTTCACGAATGCCCGTGTGGTGACCGAGATCGAAAATGTTGACGAATCGCCTGTAATCTCACACTTACTAAAAATAGTAAGTACCTCGGAATCTGATAAATTTTTGCTGAGAGCCTGCTGGAAGCATACTGACAAGAACGTTAAGCTCAAGTTTCAAGTTATTCACCTCATTTGACTTCAAATTGGCTGGAAAGACTCAAACCCTAATTTGATTGTAATGACTTGCGGTAGGAATATTACGAGCGGACCATGAAAGACAAAAGCGGAGAGAGAGACCAAAACCAAAGCCAAAAGAACCCGAGGAATGGAGCAAAGGGTCCCCATTTGAATGGGGCGATGTGTGAAAGGTCTAGCAATTACCCCATTCCGCGCGTGTTTGATTGATGAGTTTACCTGGTGTCTTCTTCACGAAGATTGATTTGAGATCGAGGTGCGCCCAGTTAGATGGGGAGGGATATTGAGAAAACGGCTTCCGGTGTCGTGCGGTCATGCCGGTTCCGTTTATTCGCCGGGTTAACCAATGCACCTGCTACCTTTCAGGCGACTATGAATAGGGTTTTCAGTTCTCAGTTGAGGAGATTTGTGTTAGTCTTCTTCGACGACATTTTGGTTTATAGCAGGTCATGGGAGGAGCATTTGGCTCACTTAGATGCAGTCTTGGGTATCTTGGCAGACGAGTCTTTCTATGCTAAGGAATCCAAGTGTGAGCTCGGTATGGAGGAGTTGTTGTATTTGGGGCACATCATCAGTGCCAAGGGAGTGAAATTATGGACCACGAAAGGTCCGGAGCTATAGTTGAGTGGCGGTGCTTGAGAACCTCACGCAGCTCGAGGCTTCATCGAGGTTGTGTGCTTTCTCTGGAGAGATTTGTTAGTGGGTTCTCCGCGTCCGCTTGCCGGTTGACAGAAGGGGGCTTTACTTGAATCCTACAAGCGAGGAATGCTTTGGCGGTTCAAGGTGATCATGACTTCATGTCCGGGCTGTTGCGACTTTTCTGAAGTCATTTGATTTGTCAATGATGCTTGAGAGGGCATTAGTGCGTTTTGATGCAGGAAGCGTATCTATTACATTAGAAGCTTAGAAGTCTGAGAGATTCCCATATTTATGACAAAGGGATGTTAGCCATTATGCATATTTTAAAACAGTTGGTATGCGGTGGGCAGCAAATTCGATTGTCCGTCTGGACCATAATTGTAAGACCGATTAATTTTAACCCGAGAAATACCACTATATTTTTTTTTTTTTTTTTCAAGTATTCATTCGCAAGTATACTCGGGAACTTCTATCCATACGGGACAGATATATCATCTGTTCATACAGAATAGGAATTCACTTCATCTATTCATATGGAATAGGAATGCATCTATTCATATAATCGGAATAGGCATCCACCTAAACGAGGCAGGCATCTATCATCTGATAGGTATGTGCTCTGGCCAGAGTCTTGGACTCATCGGAATCATCCGGATCCTGAGTCGCCTCCCTGATGACCACACTTTCTACTAAAAGTGTACCGAGGTCGTCGTCCTCAGGGGTATGTAAAATTGTAACTCTAAACTTGAAACCCGCCTCGGAATTTGGCCTAAGGGCCTCGGGGAATCAAGCAATCCATACGGGATTCTTCCGAGTATAGTTGCATGTATTTTGGTTGATTATTTCTTATAACTAGTTATGTGATCTCTCCAACCCTAAACCCCATTCCCGAACGCCTGAGTACTGGGGGCATCCTTCGCTTCCCAGACTGCCTACATACCCTGCTTCCAAACGGGATCAAGGCGTAAAATATGTAGTTCTATTTTCTAGGCTATGTTTATGTGAACTGTTATAAAGCGGGTACACAACCCTTTCTAGGGTTTTTATTTCCCCTAGACAGTTCCTCTGCGGTTGCCACCCACGATGGGAAGCATGGATAATAAACGATCATCTTGACCATTTATTGTTTACCTATTAACATTCACCTAACCCTACTCCCTAATGATGTTCGTCTCCCTTGACCCGTTTAAATGATTTCCTAATAATTTATCCGCATGATTTCATCTTTGAGTTAGAATTACATTTACACCACTGAAAATTCCTAAGTTACAATCTTCTAGGTTGTCACTAGCGGATTTGATTCATTTTTGTTTTATCTTTTTAGATTATCGATCCAAAGGGGATTTCCCTTCCTTTGGATTTTAAACAACCCATGTTCCTTATTTCTCCCCGGCGATTTATAGGGACGATGCCACAGACGCCGTTATTGCAGCTGTGTTAGGCTATAGATGCAGTAGCTCAAGCACGACGGCTTTACCCGTAAACGTGAGCCAGAGGCATCGTTAATACCGAATGCTACTAGTTTTGTTTTCCTTTCTTTTGATTAGTTTCAAATCTATGTCTAACATACTTAATCTTAGTAAGAAATTAAACACATAATGCATGGAAATTTTAACCATATTCATAAAAAAAAATTTAAAAGAAACAACATGATTAAATAAATCAACGAGCATTGGTCAACAATTCATAGTAAGTCCTAATCTTAGTAACTTAAATACCCTAGATTTTAAAAGAATCATTTAACCATTTATTACTCATAAAAGAAATTCCCATACAATGAAATCAAGTGAGTACTTAAATTAAAGACATGCATATTTTTGAGAAATTTCATAACATATACTGTTCCCTACTTTCGTTATCGAATGTATACAAGAAATTACTTTTACCTAGAGTTAAATATCTTCGAGAATTATTGCAAGGATTAGAGTCCTATTATTCCACTCGTATTTCTATTCTTCTAGATAGTTTATGTAGCATTAGGATGTGAAAATTCCAATGACTATATTATGGAATGTAATAAAGTAATTATTCAACACTAACTAGAGTAATGGAGTACTTGTGTTGTTTATTTTTTTTTATAGAAGAACTACCTTCGTGTAGAAGGGGTTTCATTGTTCTTTGTATTTAAATTGAAGGTCCTAGACCAACTAGAATAAAAGAGAACTTGAATGCTTCAATATATCAAGATAATTTTATCAATGTTAATACGTGGTTTTAGGCTAACAATATCTTTAATTTGATTATATTGCAAATTTCTAACCATACTAGAAATAATTTACAAATGCCAAGTGTTTGGTAAGACTCCCTAAACGGATTAGATCGTATAAGGGAAATGTGTATATATATAAATACCAAATCAACATTCAATTATTATGAAATAAAAATTAAGGATGGTTATTGATATCTTAGATCAATGCCCATTGATATGCACCAATCCAATTTTTTTGTAAGAAAAGTAACAAGGTCCGTTCATTCATCTAATATATTAGAGTAACCATATTTACATGGCCTTATCTTTCGGTACGTAGACATTGAATATCACTTAACCCAAAACATTTAGATTCTACTTAATAGTCTTTTGTCTAGATTTCTAACTTCATATGTTAAGGTATTTAGAGGTTTCTTGTTAAGCTAATTCTGTAACAATTTTCTTTCGTGAAATTTCTTAAATACCAACTATCATAACATTAACAACAATACAACAAATCGTATCCAAAAATGTATATTTATATATATATATATTCTAGAGAAATTAGTGAGGCAATAGAGACAATCAGAAATATTCAAATAAAAGCATGTCTTACACTAAATTTTTCAGCATGTATTGTTGACAAAAAGGTATATATATATATATTTGACACAATACCTCTCTTTTTTTTTGGTTAATTTTTTTTTTAGAATGAAGTCTATTACAACTTTCATGGATATTCCCAAATTATCCCTTTGCATAAATTGCACACATTCTGCTTATAGAAGAGTGACAATGCTTATAACACATAGGTGATTATTGTAGTCAATCACTATAACACATTCTCTACTGACATCTAGATATAACAAGGCATCTAAATAAGCATGGGAGTGAGTGAAATAGTAAATAGAGCTATAACATTCTGAAACAAAATTGGACGCCTAAAATAGTTAAATTGTAATCCAATTAAGGGTGATTCATTATAATTGAAAAATGTAATTTACCAAACAAGAAATACTGTGTGTGCATTCGATATCCTTTGTCAGAATAATAATACCACAGTTAAAATCTTCTAAATAAGATCAAGCATAGTGAATGGCAGAATAACCTTTGTTCTTT
>VDFB02275697.1:0-31663 GCA_007258455.2 Sequoia sempervirens
CTATGGTACTTTATATCTATCTATGTCTCTTATATTCTCTCTCTCTCTCTCTCTCTCTCTCTCTCTCTCTCTCTCTATCTTTCTCTCCCCCTCTCTCTCTCCCTATTTATTCCTCTAGTATATCTCTACCTCTATCTCTATCTCTATATCTCTATCTCTCTTCTATCTCTCTATATCTCTTTGTCTCCCTCTTTATCTCTCCATAGACCTCTATTTATCTTTCTCTCTATCTTTCTTTCTCTCTTTTCTCTTTTTGTATCTCCCTCTCCCTATCTATATCCATCCATTTTTATCTTTTCCCCCCCCTCTCTCTCTCTTCCTTTCTTTCTCTTTTTCTCCCTTTTCCTCTTTATATCTTCTCTATCTTCCTTAAGTGTGCAATGGGTACTCTAAAGAGGTTTGAAAGGTGAATTATCATATCCTTAATCAAATGACACATGTGGTACCTTGAGCATAACTCCCTAGGGACACATGTATTCCTTGGATTGTTGGCATGAATCGACTAATCAAAAGTTAGTCTCCCTCTCTCTCAATAATGTTTAATTTAGATTTTAAGTTTGAAATATATTTTATTATATAAATTAGGATAAAAATAAAATGAATAATTATAAATTAAATTATTTCTAATAACTTTTCATTATAATTTGTAATTTCATAAGCATAAATAAATATGTAAAATAAATTTCAAAGTTAAATCATACTATAAAGGAAATGCAAAATTACAATATCCATTTAAACAAATAACTTTAAAATAATTAAAATTTAATAACATGAATAATTATAAATTAAATTATTTCTAATAACTTTTAATTGTAGTTTGTAATTTCATAAATATAAGTAAATATGTAAAATAAATTTCAAAGTTAAATCATACTATAAAGGAAATGCAAAATTAAAATATCCATTTAAACAAATAATTTAAAAAAAATATTAAATAATAAACTTATTGAGAATAAATAATTAAATAATAGAATTAAAATTTAAAAAAATGTACTTAAAAAATATAATTAATATATTGCAAACAATAGTAACATTAATTTGAAAGTAAAATTGTACTTCAAATAAAATAGTAAAACTAAAAATAAACTGTATTAAAACTATTAAAACTAAAATTTTAACTTTTATATTAAAAATTACAAGTAAGATTAAACTTAAAAAACTAAAAAATAAAATGAAAGGTAAAAAATCAACTTCTAATTTAAATATAGATAATTTTGATTTGATTTGATTTAATTTTAATAAATTTTATGTGATTTAATTTAAAATGTATATTAAAAAAAATTAAATATAAATATTTAATATAAATATAAATTTACTAAAAGAAATAATAGAGAACATTGATAATCGAAATAGGCACGTGGCATATTCTCTTTATCACAAAATGCCAAATAAATAAATTTATTAATTCTCTTTATCACTAAATACCAAATAAATAAATTTATTTATTTCTTGGAAGGCAAAATCAACAGCTGTAGGCTTTTCAATGAGTGTTTCTTACGTTTTTTTGACTAAGAACGACAAAAGAAAAAAAATAGTGAGAGACAATGTAAAATAAAAAATAAAACTTAAATATATTTAATTTCTATTGTCTTAATTTGAGACAATGTAAAATAAAAAATAAAACTTAAATATATTTAATTTCTATTGTCTTAATTTGAGACAATGTAAAATAAAAAATAAAACTTAAATATATTTAATTTCTATTGTCTTAAGTTAAGACAAAATAAATAAATAAATATAACTTAAATATATTTAAGAAAAAATTAGTATTTTGTCTTAAATTATCATCTTAAAAAGCCCCTCAATGTAGTAGTGTTGAGCAATCAAATAATGTACATTTGATACAACACACCATTAAATATAAAGAATGTGTAAGCCAATAACTTGCAAGAAACTTGCACAGGTGGGTGATGGATTATATCCACCAACAATCCCTAACTATTCGTAAACATTTCAGATCTGGTGAGATGCATTCTTATTTCAACACGATCGTAATCTCTCGAGAGGGAGACATGTTTACCTAAATTTGGAAGACCCATTGTTTGCTGGATTTGCATCATCTATAATCTGCATTCTTTTCCCTACTGCTAATTCACCGTCAATCATGAATCGATGATCCCCGCGTAGACTTTGTGAATTAATCTCGTGGACCTTCACACTGGAATGCCAGATCTTAGCCTACTGGTTATCCTCCATTTTCCCCGCCAACTCGTTCAATTGTTTACACAGTTTGTGTAGATGGATTGTTTACGGCCTTGAGTAAAATGTGATGTATATAAGAATGTTGGTGTGCAGTGATATTTGTGCTACTTCCATTTGTTCCATAGATCTTGGGTGGCAGCCATAGCCAATTCTAACATGGTATCAGAGCGGGTTGGGTGTCATTGGAGAGTCTTATTCTGAAGAGAGATCCCAGATTTGAGGAGGTTTTGTTCGTGGCTCTTTGTTGCAGGTTTATATCCGAGCTTGCTGGTGCAAATCTGAGCTCACCATTGTGTTCAGAAGGTTCAAGATAGTCGATTTTGCCTTTTGTTTCATCCAAATCTATGAGGGTTTGAAGCTGAAGAGTGGTTGCCAAATCCAGAAAGTAGCTGCATTTTTGGAGCATTTTGGGTCAAATCCGACCCTGCCATCGCGTCTAGAAGGGCCAAAAACCCTAAGATCGACTGTCAATTCGTCCATTTTGGAGCAAGTCATCCGGTGAGGCAAAAAAATTTAACCCAGAGAGCCGTACGGCCCCCCAGGTCGTCATTATTGCGCATGGTACAATTTCAGAAAATAAAATATTCTATTTTGTGTTTGAATATTTCATAAAAAAATTTATAAAAAAATTGTATTGTTGAAATATATTTTCAAAGGTTTTCATTGTAAAATTTTATTTGAAAAGTTAAAAATAAATAAAAATCAAAAAGCAGGAAAAAAAATTCTGCGTACCTGGTTGCAGGGTACTCTGTACCCGTGGAGTACACAGGTCCCACGTGGCCTGTAGCCCGTGGCCCACGCAGGCCCTCGCGGCTCCCACACACACCGGCGGCCGGCAAAAACAAATCCAGCGACCTGTTTGCAACACCAGCGGCATCCATTAAAACACGATAGACTGTCAAAGATTCTGAGCGATCACAGAGATTTCGTCGGCATCTCACAGATTCCGCCGACAACTGTGACGTTCCTGGAGACGTCAATTTTAAGCCGAAGCACAGTCGAATATTCTGCGACCGGAGGAATATTCTTTGTTGACGGCCACCATCCCATCAAATTTAATTGCCTACATTGATGACGTTAGCAATACGTCATGGATGACATCAACAGAGCCTTTGAATTTTTTGTACCCCTCTCCATTTGAGTTTTCATTTTTACAGTTCATCTTTGAAGCTCCATAACTTGCTCATTTTGAGTCCTTTTTTCAAGCAATTTTTTTTTATTTGGGCTAGAATTTCGTGCTCTACACACTGGTGCAATCATTTTTTGGTTTTGGTGCCTGGTTTTTCCAGAATTTGCAGATTATCACAGGTGTTGCTGCTTTGTCCTCATTTTGTAAACTTCGGGAGCTCATAACTTGCTCCTACGGTAACATTTTTGGGTGCAATTTTTTTTAAAGTGCATGATTTTTCATGTACTTCTTAGTGGTAGGATCAGATTGATCTCATTTTGTACCAAAAATTGTACTTGATACTATGGCCTATTTTGGCATTTGTAAGCACTAAGATCAAAGTCTAGTTTTCTATTTTTGGCATCTAGCAACTGTAAACGTACTAAATATAAAGTGAAAAATCATATATTGCTTGGGGGTTTGTTGATTGAGTGATTTGGGGGGGGTCTCTTGGTGCATTGCTTTGATCTATTTGCTTTGGTCTTTCATTTTCATGGATCATTCTAAGGTTCCTTTGCTCACATCATATAATTATTCAACATGGCATCAAAATGGATGGAATATTCTAATGACAGAAGGTCACTCTGTATATGTTGAAAATAAAGATGCGAACCTGGTCCCTGCAGATAAGATTCGTGGATGATCGGCTTAGGTGTGGAGCTGGTTTCTCAAGATTGTTCAGGGTGTCTCCTCATGAAGCTTGGGAAAAATTGAAAACATTGTATGGTACTCAGATGAAGTAAGAGGCTATCAAATTGATAATGATTTGATGAATCTTGATCCTAAGAACTTTGACAACATCCAAGACTACATCACTAAGGTTAATGATCTAAAAGAGCAATGTAAAGCATGTGGAATTGATAAGGACATCTAGTTGGTGTACAATACAATGAACAAACTTGGTCCTGATTATGTGTTTAGATCCATTTTACCATTTACAGAAGTAGATAGAAGATTGTAGAAGAATAAGACCAGAAGATAGAAGTGACACAACATATACCATGGAGAAACCCTTTCAGGAAAAAAATCCACCAAGAATTAATGTATTATTTAATCTCATAATAATATTACAATAATTCCAATCCTTGCTTGAGATGCTTCTTTTTCCTCCAACAAATCTTCTTCACAACCTGCAATAAAATTTGATAGAACTCTCTTCAACTTGCTACAATTTATAGACAATAATGAGCCTTGTAAATACTAAAGAGTTTACAATTACAAAGAAAAAAGTTTATCTCACAAAACCTACACCTATTCATTGCAAGTAGAGTTCTCCCATGAAAAATAATTTCAAACCAAGTCCTTTATTAATTTGGACGTCCAAAACTGAAGACCTAACTCAATGTTTATTCCGAAGATATCTTGTAAGCTTCTCCTCAAAGTTGGCACCCAAGAATGGACCCAATTAACTCAGCCTTATAAAATATCTTATCATGCAAAAGTGTTAACTCCAAGATGACAACTTGGGCGCCCAAGGTGGGTCCAAGTCAATCTTTGTTAACTGAAACATATCTCTCCATCAATTCATGCAAACATGATGCATGATTGATCATCCCAACTTAATTGAATGTATCACTTGTTATCTGTCATGCAACTCAATTCATTAGTCATGCATTCCAAGTCAACTAACGTCAACTAGCATTCAACTGAAACTAACTACATGCAACTGAAGATAATTGAACCATAATAGAACTGAATTGAACTGAACCAAATTGAACTGAACCGATACTAAATTGAATTGAACTGATACTGAACTGAACTAAATTGAACTGAACTTCATACATGTAAATATCAATTCCTAACTTCTAGGATCTTTACATGCATTACTGAAGTGTTATCTTTTCTCCAAGCAATTAACTTAAATCAAGGTGGGTTCCACCTTCCATGTGGGTGCCCCATGTGCTCCTATTTTGTAGGAGTTCTTCATGGGAATCCCCACAAGTTCTTATCATTTAGAATTAATTACAAATGCCAATTTAAATGTTCATTTCATTCAAATTTAATCTCTTTCTAATCCTAGTGTTGGGGAACACTTTCCAAGGACTTAGGAGATACATGAAATAATGTTTAGGATTGCAATTAAATGGCATCCTATTCCCAAAATTCTCCAACTTGACATTATATAGTTGAATTATTTAAAAAAAATCATTTTATAAATCAAGTATAGGACTTAAGGTCAATGGCCTTCCTGTACCAACTAATCAATCCATGCCAACTTCAAATGCAACCTGCATAATCATGAAGCTCCAAGCAAATGATTAATACTCAAAACCAAGAGAAATTATCTATAGGAACTAGTTTCGTAAGATAATCTGCAACATTAATCAAAGTGTCAACTTTCTCAATTAATACCTTCCCACTCTTAACCATTTCTCACCCAAAGTGATGTTGAACATCAACATGCTTAGTACGAGCATGCTACATAGGAGTTTTGGCTAAAAAAATAGCACTCTAACTATCACATTCAAGTTTAACTTACTTACAATTAAAACCAATACCTTTCCCAAGTCTCTACAACGAAACTACCTCTTTAGAGGCATGTGAAATCGCTGAGTGTGTTGACCTCATGTCCAACCAAGGTGTAGGCTCCTCATACTTCCTATTGAAATCTCATCAAGAGTAAAAATCTCAACACATGTCTCTAACCATAAGAGAACTCAAACCTCACCTATTTCTCCAAGTATCCATAAGGAACTATAACAAACCAATCCATGCCAAACTCCAAATGCCACATAGCACTATCATGAATTAATCAAGCAAATGATTAATATACCCAATACATAACAGAACCCCACAAGATCAATGTCAAAGATCCAATCATGAAATTCATGATCTAACCATCTCCTCCAAGGAGATTGCATGCATCATAACATACATAAACATCCTAGTCTCAAGAGAACAAGTACCATGCCAAACTCTTAATGCGTATCGAGAGTAAACCATGACATAATATCAACCATTCTAAACCAAGAAAAAAATATCCCCAATCGCATAAAGATAACCTTACCAATGATGTATACACATCACTACCAACAACTCCCACTAAACTGTGGTATGAGCTACACATGGCATCATGACTACCATCCTCTTCATGAAGATCACTCTTTAACATCAAGAAAAGAGTGATCACTAACATTTTTGCATGAAATCCAGTTCTCAGGATTTTATGGAATTTCTCTTTCCCTCATGTTACTTGGGGTCTTTGGAAAGAACGCAACAACATAATTTACAGAGATAAAGAAGCTCTGGTGGATATTTTTTTTGATAAAATTATCAAATTTTTGAAAGAAAATGTCAATGCTATCTCTCAGAAGGTTAGCAATTCCAGAAAAGTGGCCCACTCGTCCTATGACCTTATAGTTTCCAAGGAATAGAATATAAGCCTTGATTTTCCTTGCGCCCCTAAAAAATCCAAGAAGGATAGAGAGGGTGTTTGCTGGTCTTTTCTTCCTAATGGATGGGTCAAAGCTAACTTTGATGGTGCGGCTAAAGGTAATCTAGGGGCGGCGCGTTGTGGCGGAGTCATAAGGGACTCCTTTGGAAATTTTCTAGGTGTGACGACCACTCCTCTTGGTTCCCAAACCAATCACTTGGCGGAGGCTGGTGGCACTTTTCACATTATAAATTTAGGTCAAATTCTTAACTTTAAAAACCTCTTGCTTGAAGGTGATTCCAAAAATATTATTGATTTCCTTTGTGGCAAGTCCCCCCCCCCTTGTGGACAAATAAAATCATGGATTGATGACGCCATCTTGATTCTTGCTAAGTTTGATAAAATTAAAATTCCACATGCCTACAGAGAAGCCAACATTGTTGCAGATTTTTTTGCTAGTGAAGGGGTTAGGAGTAATGATCTAAGCACTTGGCTAAATTTTAGTGATCTAAGTGTTAATTTCCACACTTTATTGAATTATGATAAATCACATGGACAAGAGGCGTTTCATCTCTTTAATCAGGATAGGATGGAGCTTTCACATCACAATCATTAGATTGTATGGGACCAAGCTCGGTTTCTTAGTCTTCAAGGTGGCTTGGCACACTTTGTGGGTTCTTAGATTTTGCGGGACCAGTTCTAGTAAACATTACGTCTCTATTTTCCCCATTTTGTCGGCCAAGATGGGTGTAGATAGGAAAAGAATTGAGCCGGACAACTATGAGATGCACACAAAAAATGTTAAGGCTTGGATTAAAGTTAAAAGTGGGGGGTTACATCCTTTCTTGGAGAAGCTCCATGGATCAAATCAGGAGGCTACAGATCTTTTTGAGGAAAATTGGAATAATGGGGATCTTACCCTTTTTGGTAGGAAAGTTGAGCTCAATGAAAACCTGATAGCTAAAGTGACAGGAATGTCCACTAATGGGAATAATTTTTTTAGGGATAGGGTTTTTTCAGGGATAGGGATCCCTCTGTAGATGTTTTGAATTTAGCTAGAAATAATGTTGATATCCATTTCAAACTTTTGAAATGGACCTTCAATGAAATTAACAAGCTAAAGATAAAAAATTGGGCCCTTCAAAGCAAATTGGAAGATTTGTGTGCCAATGTTGCAGCGATTGAAAAGAAAGAGGTGGAACGAAGAGATTACGGTCTCAGCAAAGATACTCATTACCAAGCTGGAAAGAACAAAAATGTTGAAATTGAGGTGGAGAAAATGAAAAATACTATCAAAATTATTGTTGAGCAAAACAACCATATGGCCAGACACAACACCATCATTATCAATGCCATGACCAAGAAATTGGAGAAAAAGCCCTACATGGGTCTCTAGTGGTTGATCTGGAGGATACCAATGAAAGAAACTAGGAGGCGGATGCTGGCATTTCTAAGAGAACCAGGGCCAACCTGTAGAGGAAGGCTCCCCCCACTCTAAATATGATTCAAAATTTTAAGAAGGGGGTTCATGATATGCAGAACCTGGAGGCCGAGACTGAGTCTATTATGAAGACGTTGGGTTAATTACTGCCAGTTTTTAGTTGACTTTTTAGCTACTTTTATTGCTTGACCTTTCTGGTCTTTTGTGATTGGTTGTTGCTTATTTTTGTTTTTATCTTTTGTGCAGCTGTTTGTTTTTGTTGGACTTTTCTTTCCTTTCGTTTATGTTGTAAACTTTGTGGTTTCGGGTCCCTGTAAAACCCATTTTACCCTTTATCAAAAACATTTGTGCATGAAATAATCAATTCATGATTACTGTCATCTGAGGATTCCTCTGTAGAAGAATCAAAACTCTTTTCGTTGTTCTTACAATCCTTCTTCACATGTCCTGATTACCCACAGTTCCAACACTTTACCTTACTCCATCCTTTGGTCTTACCCTTCCCTTCCTTGTCTCCCTTAGGTTTCTTTTTCTCAGGCCTACCTTTTACAAACAAGGCATCTTGGATTTCCATTTTAGACTTCCTCCTCATCTCCTCTGATAGGAGAGTAGGAATTATATTGTCCATCTTTAGATATGCACCACTACTACTGATAGCAACAATTAGATTTTTTCAAGATTGTGGTAAAGAACAAAGTAACAAAATGCATTTATCTTCATCTTCTAGCTTTACATCTACAGATGCTAACTAACTTAAAATCAAATTAAAAGCATTCAAATGATTTGCAACAAAATCACCGTCTTTCATCTTTAATGAATACAACTGTCTTTTTCAAATACAACTTATTAGAAGATTTTTAGTTTGATAAATATCACCTATCCTCTTCCACAATTTATATGCAGTATCTTCTTCTAAAACATTCAAGAGAACAACATCGAAAAGACATAATCTTATGGGCGGCGGGTTGTGGCAGAGTCATAAGGGACTCCTTTGGCAATTTTCTAGGTGCGACGACCACTCCTCTTGGTTCCCAAACCAATCACTTGGCGGAGGCTGCTGATGCTTTTCACATTATAAATTTAGCTCAAATTCTTAAATTTAAAAACCTCTGGCTTGAAGGTGATTCTAAAAATATTATTGATTTCCTTTGTGGCAAGTCCTCCCCCTTGTGGACAATAAAATCATGGATTGATGATGCCATCTCGATTCTTGCTAAGTTTGATAGAATTAAAATTTCACATGCCTATAGAGAAGCCAATGCTGTTGTGGATTTTTTTGCTAATGAAGGGGTTAGGAGTAATGATCTAAGCACTTGGCTAAATTCTAGTGATCTAAGTGTTAATGTCTGCACTTTATTGAATTATGATAAATCACATGGACAAGAGGCATGTCATCTCTTGAATGAAGATAGGATGGAGCTTTCAGATCACAATAATTAGATTGTATGGGACTGAGCTCGGTTGCTTAGTCTGCAAGGTGGCTTGGCACGCTTTGTGGGTTCTTAGATTTGGCGGGACTAGTTCTAGTAAAGATTTCATCTCTGTCTGCGCCACTGTGTCGGCCAAGATGGTTGGAGATAGGAAAAAAATTGAGCCAGACAACTAAGAGATGCACACACAAAATGTTAAGGCTTGGAATAAAGTTAAAAGTAGGGGGTTACTTCCTTTCCTAGAGAATCTCCATGGATCCAATCAGGAGGCTACGGATCTTTTTGAGAAAAATTGGAATAATGGGGATCTTACCCTTTTTGGTAGGAAAGTTGAGCTCAATGAAACCTGATAGCATAAGTGACAACAATGTCTACTGATGGGAAGAATTTTTTCAAAAATAGGGTTTTTTCTGACGATGCCATCATCAAATTTCCAAAAAAAGAGAAAGAAACACTAAATTTGGTGAAAATTGCTAACAGCTACTTTGAAGCCGACACCATAAAAGCCCTATGGAGAAAGGTTCTACGTGTTATCATGGAGTACATAAATTTGGATGGTTGTCTCACTAGGGTCTACGGTTATCACTTTGCCCTGCTCAACCACTTCCACTACAAGGTAAAGGTTTCTTTCCCCTACTATCTTCTCTATTCTTTGAGGAAAAGTTTGTACGACCATAAGAAAAACCCTAGAAGATTCCCTATTTTTCATATAGGCTTGATTAGATTAATTGTGGAGCATTACCCAAAAATTACTATCCCTCCTAATTTGGAAGCCTCCCCTGATTCTGAAGAAAACGGTACTGAACACAACTACTCAAGGTTTTTGCCCAATTTAAGTCCAGCTAGAACTGTCCTTAGCCTTCCTATTGTCCATTTTGGCAAGATTAACTCTAGCCCACTTGCTATTAGAGCTCATTCCGTGCTTGAGCCGGGAAGCCCCTCCCTCAAAACCAGTTTTGTTGATAAGAATACCCAGGTTAAAAATCTTGTCTCGTACTCTGAAGATTCCCCTGACTCTGAGGCATCTGGTGCTAACAATACTCAGCCCTCTGCTGACCCGTCGTTGGATAGAATTACTAAAACTAGATCCCCTGTTACTCCTGACCCTGCTAATACCTGTTTCAACACTGATAGGGATCCCTCTGTATATGTTTTGAATTTAGCTAGAAATAATGTTGATATCCATTTCAAACTTTTGAAATGGACCTTCAATGAAATTAACGAGCTAAAGATAAAAAATTGGGCCCTTCAAAGTAAATTGGAAGATTTGGGTGCCAAGGTTGCGGTGATTGAAAAGAAAGAGGTGGAACGAAGAGATTACGGTCTCAACAAAGATACTCATTACCAAGCTGGAAAGATCAAAAATGTTGAAATTGAGGTGGAGAAAATGAAAAATACTATCAAAATTATTGTTGAGAAAAACAATCGTATGGCCAGACAGAATGCCATCATTATCAATGCCATGACCAAGAAATTGGACAAAGCCCAACAAAGATCTGTGGTGGTTGATCTGGAGGATACCAATGAAAGAAACCAAGAGGTGGATGCTGGCATTTCTAAGAGAACCGGGGCCAACCTGAAGAGGAAGGCTCCCCCAACTCCGAATATGATTCAAACTTTGAAGAAGGGGGTTCATGATATGCAGAACCTGGAGGCCGAGACTGAGTTTGTCTTGAAGACGCTGGGTTAATTGCTACTAGTTTTTAGTTGGCTTTTCAGTTGGCTTTTATTGCTTGACCTTTCTAGTCTTTTGTGGTTGGTTGCTGCTTATTTTTGTTTTTATCTTTTGTGCAGCTGGTTGTTTTTCTTGGACTTTTCTTTCCTTTCTTTTATGTCGTAAACTTTGTGGTTTCGGGTCCCTATAAAACCTGTTTTTCTTAGAATCAATCGAATTTTTAAAATTCCTAAGTGCACGAACAAGATCCTAAATCTATGTAATCAATGCCTCTCCATGCTCAAATATTACTTCTAAACCACGTTGGCTCTATAAATCATGATCATTTATAACCAATGATGGGTTGAAAAACCATGCCTTCCCAATTCCACTAAGATTTGAGCTCGAAAGCCTTACTTGTACTTTTCAGTCAAACTATGATTTGGGTTCTCTTATCTCATGTTTTAAGTTTTGGTCCTCATATACTCTACGGTATTTCCAACTACAAACTAGTAATCTAGATTCCTTATAGCATTGTGTCACCAAGAATCTTGCAATTCTCTATAGTTTAGTATCTCAAGAATTTAAAACAACGAAACAACATAAACATGCTAATACAACTAAATGTTCACACCATGAAGACAAACGGTAACTGAAATTATAAAAGAAAAGCCTCAAAAAAAGGCTAAGTATGGTTCAGATGAACACTGTTTACCATTTGCAGTTCACTAAGATATGCTGCTCTAAAATATATGGAAGTTCAGGCATGGACAAAAAGGTGCATTTATACTTGGAAACATCAGGCTTTTAGTTTTTTTTAGTGTATTTCTCATTTGCAAAGGACTGGGACTGCCCTTCACTTGTTCAACTTTCATGTGTTTCATAATTCTTGAAGCAAGGGTCTTAACTAGCATATGTAAAATCATGTTCACATGCCCTAAACCTGTATGCAATGCCATTATCCTCAACGGACCATTATGTATGCCAATATCCAAAGTTCATAAACACTGTCATTGAAAACAAACAATATTGCTATTCTTCATATACTATCCTTTTAATGGTATCTCCCACTGTGTTCAATTATGATAATGGTTACTGCTAGAATAAGGGTAACAAATCAGTTACAAAAAATAAGAGTTAAATTATGGATAGGATTCAATTAAAATTAGTGTTTAATTAAGAGAACAATTTACTAAGGTTTAGGGTTAAATTGGAGCTACCATTTACTAATATATTTTAATAATAGTTACAATAAATTATTATAATAATGATAATATAATAATTATATAAAAATATAATATTATAGTAATGACTTATATATATATATATTACAATATAATAATAAAATAATGATAATATAACAATTAAATAATAATTAATAAAAATATAATATAATAATAATAATTTCATACAATAATAAAAATAAAATATTAATAATATAAAAAATACAATAAATTAAATAAACGTCTTAGAAGATATCTCTCCAAATATGTAGACTATTTTTAAAATATATATTAAATAATAATGCTTTCCCATTTGAATTAATTATTTTTTCAAAACAAAACGGCAAAGAAAAAGAAAATTCATAGGAAACCTCGTTTCTAGGTATATTTGATCAATAATAAAAGTAAATATTTAAAATATTAAATACAATAAATTAATTTATTTATGCTTTCTCATTTGAATTAATTATTTTATGAGAAAGAATTGCATAGGATAGACGATGCCTCTAGAACTTACAATTCAAACCCTAAAAAAAAAGCAAGTTCACATGCAACCTCGGGGCACTTGTAAAAATATGTTCCTCCACTTTACCTCGTTTCTACCGCAAACTGTGCCACCATTAACGGTGTCCAATCCTTTAATGCAACCAGCTATTCTCTGGATATATTTGATAGGTGGAAGCAGCACGAATATCACTGCACACCAACATTCTTATATATACATCACATATTACTCAAGGCCGTAAACAATCCATCTACACCAACTGTGTAAACAATTGAACGAGTTGGCGGGGAAAATGGAGGATAACCAGCAGGCTAAGATCTGGCATTCCAGCGTGAAGGTCCACGAGATTAATTCAGAAAGTCTACGCGGGGATCATCGATTCATGATCGACGGTGAATTAGCAGTAGGGAAAAGAATGCAGATTATAGATGATGCAAATCCAGCAAACAATGGGTCTGCCAAATTCAGGTAAACGTGTCTCCCTCTCGAGAGATTACGATCGAGTTGAAATAAGAATGCGTCTCACCAGATCTGAAATGTGTAAGAATAGTTAGGGATTGTTTCTGGATATAATCCATCACCCACCTGTGCAATTTTCTTGCAAGTTATTGGCTTACACATTCTTTATATTTAATGGCGCGTTGTATCAAATGTACATTCTTTGATTGCTTAAGCACCACCGGCTAATCTGTCTTTCATAGCTCTCCTCGGTTTCAATGAATTTAATCTGCCTGTTCTGATCCTCAAAGGCAGCCCTCTCTACATTCAACACGGACTTTTCAATCAATAATCTGGAGAGATCAGTCTGGAGGTAGTCATGTCCTTAATCCTTCTCCCACCGTCTCCCCATTAGACAAGACACACAGATCTTTTTCCCCACTGGAGGACTTATTGGGCATTTCAGTAATTTGAAATTCTGGGTAGAAGGGTAATTCATTGCCACAAACTTCTTGCCTGGCTTTTTCATCTGCGTCCCACAGATAAGCATTTTTCATCGTCCCCTTTTTCTCTTGATTCATCTACAGTTTTTATCTCGTCTTTTTTCTCCCCCACTTCCACCAAGAACCCTGTGTCCATGCTCTTTTATAATATTATCTAGTATTGATGAAATCCCTTTTCTGGCCATTTTTTGCTCCTTTTTACTCCTCGAAAAATCCCTTCCCTTGATGTCATATACGTTTATAGATGAGTCTGCATGCCCAATAACACGGCGAGGAATCCACTTTTCGCTGAATGCTTTAATTGCCAATACTGGAGGATGGTCGAATAATTAAAAGAGCTCATCCTCTTCTTCTGGACAGACACGATCTGGTCCAACATTTTCTCCTTAACAAATATACACCAGTCCCAACAAACACAAATGGGATATAATCCGATGTCTTTACCCCCAACAGCTTGTGAGCCAAGAACCCTGCAAGCAATTTGCACAGGTGGGTCAATGATCGCATCAAGCAAAAATTCCGAATATTTCGCACCCATTTCAGATCTGGTAAGACTCATTGTTATTTCAGCTCTATCGTAATCTCTGCAGGGGGATACATGTTTACCTGAATTTGGCAGACCCGCTGCTTGGTGGATTTGCTCTTCTGTAATCTGCATGCGAGTTTCTCCTACTCTCAATTCACTGTCGATGATCGCAGCCGCCCAGAGAGAAGTGCCGCATCTGTAGGTGACCGCCTTCAGCTTCATGATAGTGCTATGCATGGCATTTGGAGTTTGTCATGGATTGGTTGGTTATAGTTCCTTATGGATACTTGGAGAAATAGGCGAGGCTTGAGTTCTCTTAAGGTTAGAGACATGTGTTGAGATTTTTACTCTTGATGAGACTTCAACAGGAAGTATGAGGAGCCTACACCTTGGTTGGACATGTGGTCAACACACTCGGCGATTTCGCATGCCTCTAAAGAGGCAGTTTAGTTACAGAGACTCGGGAAAGGTACTGGTTTTAATTGTAAGTAAGTTAAACTTGAATGTGATAGTTAGAGTGCTATTTTTTTAGCCAAAAATCCTATGTAGCATGCTCGTACTAAGCATGTTGATGTTCACTATCACTTTGGGAGGAAATGGTTAAGAGTGGGAAGGTATTAATTCACATTAATTTCAGACTTACCATTGTAATATATTTCATTTTTTTATTCATTTATTTTTAAGTTGGCATTTTTATTATAATTATAATTTATGCATATGTAATTTGTTTAAAATATGATACAATATTTATTTCTTTTATAATAATATTTATGAGAAAGGCATGTAAATTGGCATTTGTAATTAATTCTAAATGATAAGAACTTGTGGGGATTCCCATGAAGAACTCCTACAAAATAGGAGCACATGGGGCACCCACATGGAAGGTGGAACCCACCTTGACTTAAGTTAATTGTTTGGAGAAAAGATAACACTTCAGTAATGCATGTAAAGATCCTAGAAGTTAGGAATTGATATTTACATGTATGAAGTTCAGTTCAATTTATTTTAGTTCAGTATCAGTTCAATTCAATTCAGTATCGGTTCAGTTCAGTTTGGTTTAGTTCAATTCAGTTCTATTATGGTTCAGTTATCTTCAGTTGCATGTAGTTAGTTTCTGTTGAATGTTAGTTGACTTTAGTTGACTTGGAATGCATTAATAATGAATTGAGTTGCATGATAGATAACAGGTGATACATTCAATTAAGTGGGGATGATCAATCATGCATCATGTTTGCATGAATTGATGGAGAGATATGTTTCAGCTAACAAAGATTGACTTGGACCCACCTTGGGTGCCAAAGTTGTCATCTTGGAGTTAACACTTTTGCATGATAAGATATTTTATAAGGCTTAGTTAAGTGGGTCCATTCTTGGGTGCCAACTTTGAGGAGAAGCTTACAAGATATCTTCGGAATAAACATTGAGTTAGGACTCCAGTTTTGGACGCCCAAATTAATGAAGGACTTGGTTTGAAATTATTTTTCATGGGAGAACTCTACTTGCAATGAATAGGTGTAGGTTTTGTGAGATAAGCTTTTTTCTTTGTAATTGTAAACTCTTTGGTGTTTACAAGGCTCACTATTGTCTATAAATTGTAGCAAGTTGAAGAGAGTTCTATCAAATTTTATTGCAGGTTGTGAAGAAGATTTGTTGGAGGCAAAAGAAGCATCTCAAGCAAGGATTGGAATTATTGTAATATTATTATGAGATTAAATAATACATTAATTCTTGGTGGAGTTTTTTCCCGAAAGGGTTTCTCCATGGTATATGTTGTGTCACTTCTATCTTCTGGTCTTATTCTTCTACAATCTTATGTCTACTTCTGCTAATGGTAAAATGAATCTAAACACATAATCATATACAAAGAAATTGTAACAAGGAACACTTAATTAGATCTATAGTATAATAGTTTTACAAGTTTTAAAGCTACATAATTACCTCCATTTTCAACACAATCTATGGAATAAATGTTGAATAGTTAAATACAAAACCAATAACATATTTTCATGACTCTCTACAACACAAATTCCAAAACAATGATTTGAAAAGAATAAGCTCACACAGATCAAAAAGATCTGTGATATAATGATTGGACCTTAACTAAAAAATAGTGTATGTGTTATGCATTGCAAATATAAACAGGATGATCAACAAGAAAATATATAGTAAACAATGAATGGAAACTTTTATGCCCTCAAAACATAGTATATTTATCAAAAGTGTGCTTCAATTGTAGTTTTTAGAGGTGATGCTTCCGAATACACTTTTGAGGCAACCCTTCAAACATGCCATATAGTGATGTCATCAAACAAACCTATAATAGACCATGGTTCAAATTTTTGGAATTCAGTATCACTACTACATATCACACCCCAATGATGCATTTTACTTAGAAAACATCCTTTGTGTTTGAAAATGTTTGTACACCTTGCAAGGAAGCTAACCTCATTTATTTTTTTATGATATCTTAGATCTACAATGCAAATGCATCTCATGAAGCTGTGTCATTTCATAATTTGAATTAGGATGAGCACAGTTTCTTGCAAGAATCAATCAAATTTTTAAAATTCCTAAGTGCACGAACAAGATCCTAAATCTATGTAATCAATGCCTCTCCAAGCTCAAATATTACTTCTAAACCATGTTGGCTCTATAAATCATGATCATTTATAACCAATGATGGGTTGAAAACCATGCCTTCCCAATTCCACTAAGATTTGAGCTCGAAAGCCTTACTTGTACTTTTCAGTCAAACTATGATTTGGGTTCTCTTATCTCATGTTTTAAGTTTTGGTCCTCATATACTCTAGGGTATTGCCAACTACAAACTAGTAATCTAGATTCCTTATAGCATTGTGTCACCAAGAATCTTGCAATTCTCTATAGTTTAGTATCTCAAGAATTTAAAACAACGAAACAACATAAACATGCTAATACAACTAAATGTTCACACCATGAAGACAAAAGGTAATTGGAACTATAAAAGAAAAGCCTTAAAAAAAGGCTATGTATGGTTCAGATGAACACTGTTTACCATTTGCAGTTCACTAAGATATGCTGCTCTAAAATATATGGAAGTTCAGACATGGACAAAAAGGTGCATTTATACTTGGAAACATCAGGCTTTTAGTTTTTTTTAGTGTATTTCTCATTTGCAAAGGACTGGGACTACCCTTCACTTGTTCAACTATCATGTGTTTCATAATTCTTGAAGCAAGGGTCTTAACTAGCATATGTAAAATCATGTTCACATGCCCTAAACCTGTATGCAATGCCATTATCCTCAACGGACCATTATGTATGCCAATATCCGAAGTTCATAAACACTGTCATTGAAAACAAACAATATTGCTATTCTTCATATACTATCCTTTTAATGGTATCTCCCATTGTGTTCAATTATGATAATGGTTACTGCTAGAATAAGGGTAACGAATCAGTTACAAAAAATAAGAGTTAAATTATGGATAGGGTTCAATGAAAATTAGTGTTTAATTAAGAGAACAATTTACTAAGGTTTAGGGTTAAATTGGAGCTACCATTTAATAATATAATTTAATAATAGTTACAATAAATTATTATAATAATGATAATATAATAATTATATAAAAATATAATATTATAGTAATGACTTATATATATATATATATATATTACAATATAATAATAAAATAATGATAATATAACAATTAAATAATAATTAATAAAAATATAATATAATAATAATAATTTCATACAATAGTAAAAATAAAATATTAATAATATAAAAAATACAATAAATTAAATAAACGTCTTAGAAGATATCTCTCCAAATATGTAGACTATTTTTAAAATATATATTAAATAATAATGCTTTCCCATTTGAATTAATTATTTTTTCAAAACAAAACAGCAAAGAAAAAGAAAATTCATAGGAAACCTCGTTTCTAGGTATATTTGATCAATAATAAAAGTAAATATTAAAAATATAAAATACAATAAATTAAATAAACGTCTTGCAAAATAGACTATATTTAAAATATATATACTAATTTATTTATGCTTTCTCATTTGAATTAATTATTTTATGACAAAGAATTGCATATGATAGACGGTTCTTCTAGAACTTACAATCAAAATGGCAAAGAAAAAGCAAATTCATAGGAAACCTCGTTTCTGAGTATATTTGATCAATAATAAAAGTAAATATTAAAAATAAAAAATACAATAAATTTAATAAACGTCTTGCAAAATAGACTGTATTTAAAATATCTATAGTAATTTATTTATGCTTTCTCATTTGAATTAATTATTTTATGAGAAAGAATTGCATATGATAGATGATGCAAATCCAGCAAACAATGGGTCCGCCAAATTCAGGTAAACATGTCTCCCTCTCGAGAGATTACGATCGAGTTGAAATAAGAATACGTCTCACCAGATCTGAAATGTGTAAGAATAGTTAGGGATTGTTTCTGGATATAATCCATCACCCACCTATTCAATTTTCTTGCAAGTTATTGGCTTACACATTCTTTATATTTAATGGTGCGTTGTATCAAATGGTGCGTTGTATCAAATGCACATTCTTTGATTGCTTAAGCACCACCGGCTAATCTGTCTTTCATAGCTCTCCTTGGTTTCAATGAATTTAATCTGCCTGTTCTGATCCTCGAAGGCAGCCCCCTCTACATTCAACACGGACTTTTCAATCAATAATCTGGAGAGATCAGTCTGGAGGTAGTCATGTCCTTTATCCTTCTCCCACCCTCTCCCCATTAGACAAGACACACAGATCTTTTTCCCCACTGGAGGACTTATTGGGCATTTCAGTAATTTGAAATTCTGGGTAGAAGGGTAATTCATTGCCACAAACTTCTTGCCTGGCTTTTTCATCTGCGTCCCACAGATGAGCATTTTTCATCGTCCCCTTTTTCTCTTGATTCATCTACAGTTTTTATCTCGTCTCTTTTCTCCCCCACTTCCACCAAGAACCCTGTGTCCATGCTCTTTTATAATATTATCTAGTATTGATGAAATCCCTTTTCTGGCCATTTTTTTGCTCCTTTTTACTCCTCGAAAAATCCCTTCCCTTGATGTCATATACGTTTATAGATGAGTCTGCATGCCCAATAACACGGCGAGGAATCCACTTTTCGCTCAATGCTTTAATTTCCAATACTGGAGGATGGTCGAATAATTAAAAGAGCTCATCCTCTTCTTCTGGACAGACACGATCTGGTCCAACATTTGCTCCTTAACAAATATACACCAGTCCCAACACACATAAATGGGATATAATCCGATGTCTTAACCCCCAACAGCTTGTGAGCCAAGAACTTGCAAGCAATTTGCACAGGTGGGTCAATGATTGCATCAAGCAAAAATTCCGAATATTTCGCACCCATTTCAGATCTGGTAAGACTCATTGTTATTTCAGCTCTATCGTAATCTCTGCAGGGGGATACATGTTTACCTGAATTTGGCAGACCCGCTGCTTGGTGGATTTGCTCTTCTGTAATCTGCATGCGGGTTTCTCCTACTCTCAATTCACTGTCGATGATTGCAGCCGCCCAGAGAGAAGTGCCGCATATGTAGGTGACCGCCTTCAGGAATGGATGAATACATCTGTAGAAAGACTTCTTTAAGGTAATCACAGAGGTACTTTCGAAGCTTCCAAATACCTTCTTGCTTGCTTAGGAATAGTGCAGTAATAAAACTGTATACACTGAAATATGCCCTCATTGATGTATGATAACGAGGAAATGCATACATGATGCAAGCTGTCGTGTCCTACAAAAGTCAGAAAAACCATATAAGTTAGTTTAACACCAATACTATTTCAGCATAAGCTCTCCACAATGAATCAAGCAAATACTTTCACTTTATCTCTTTGTACAATAAGCAGTGACCATCTTGCATCTTGTGACTAAGTAGAATCCGCTGTACCTATTTCTTTAGGAGACGATCCATGTTCATTTTCAGTAGTGGCAGAGTTTTCGATTCTTCGCCTTTCTTCACCATAACCATACATACCTTTTATATTGTAGCACGGTTTAACAAAGTCTTCAGATGTAGAAAACCTTCTAGATAATGTCTCGTTAGATCTTGGCCGGTAATTACAGTTATAAAGATCCATTCCCCTCTGCCCAGGCACTGGTACGAACCTGGGCTAGGTCCAACTGTATAGTAGCGCTATCAACTACCACAACATGGAATAATATTCACTGTTCTGGTATTAATTCCAATTAACACCATTGTTATATTTTTATATTTTTATATTTTTTATTTAATTAAATTTTAACAGCAAATTTTATTATAAACTATGTTCTATATAAATTTTAATTACATCATCAATCAAGCATATGCCTATGTAATTTGTTTAAAATATGATACAATATTTATTTCTTTTATAATAATATTTATGAGAAAGGCTCTGTGCCACTATAGTGATTCTAATTATTTGTAAGATATTCTTATATCTATAAGTAATAATGTTTTTATATTATTATAAAAAAGTTTCTTAATTTATTTTAAATTTTTAAATTTTAAATATTTTTTTCCTCATTATTCTTTTTAATGTTTTTTCCTTATTATTATTATGAATATAAAATAAAATAAATTAATTTTACATTAATTTACTTATATTTATAATCAAGAATAAATTAATTTAAATATTTTAAATATTTTTGTCTAGAGAATAAAAATATGACTTTTAAATTATTTTACCTTATTTAACTAATTTACTATTTATATTTATAATCAATAATAAATTAAAAATATTAAATTAATATAAATATTTTTGTCCAAAGAATAAAAATATTATTTTAAAATTATTTTATCTTATTTAACTATAAATTATTTAAATTTTCAAAAGAAATTTAAAAAATATAATACTTCACATCTTATTAAATTAATTATTGTATTTGTTGATTTTTTATATTTTTATGAACTTTACTAATTTGTGGAAAGGGCCTAGAATTTTCTTGATTGACATCACATAACAGTGTATTTTATATCATCTTTAATATGTTCATTTAATTCTTTTTATTCCTTTCCAATAGAATGTCATAATTTCTTTTTAAATGTGGTTTTGTTGGATGCAGAATAAATGAGACATTCTTGAAGAATGGCAACTGTTCTTATCCCAACTATTTCAAGTAATATTCTAATGAGGATAGTTATATTGAGCTAATGAAGTGGACATCAGAGGTACTTCAAAAAGACTTTCTTGCTACAGGTGTAACTCACTAGTTGTATCGTAATAATTCTGCAAATTTTGTACCTGCACCTAAAGTTTTAGGTTTCCTATTCTCATTCATCCTGTTAGTGTCTTCGTGCTCATTGTCCTTTTCTTTATTTCCTTATCAGACATCAAAAAGTGTTCATTCATTTATAAAACAAAAAATTCCTTGCTTTATTGGCTTACAAATATATGTGATTCATCTTTTCCTCCTCCTCATTCAATTTCCTTGACGTACGCCCTTTAAAATTTCCCAGGTGTTTCACCATGTTTGCATGTCTAACAACAGCTTCGACAAGTTTAGGAGCCAACTCTATAAGACTCTAAAATTTCGTGCATGCGCCATCAATATCCCCTTCTTTCTTAATGAAATCACTGCTGTTTGTAACTAAAAAGCCGAGAGTTACCAACTTGACTAAAAATTTCATAGTAGCGATCAAGATGTTGAATGGTATCTGCAAGATTTGAGTGCAAATTTGTGCCAGGCGACTCTGTTCTTACTTTAAACATTATGCCAAACAGTTATCACACCCTAGCTATTTTGTAGGGTTTATGCCCTGGTGATGTAGAGGGTTGCGGCTTTTGAAGTCTTGTATTTCCATTGTAGAAAATTGCCCTTAAATACCCAGCGTTTCCTATCGACTATCTACAGTATAGTCGCCTCGTCTATGATTCCAAAACCTTAAAGAAAGGAGTATAACACGTATGAACAGATATCTTTACTATAGGCCCAAAAAGAGTCCCATTCAATAAATGAACAAAAATGTACTTATCTTGTTTGTGCAAAGATTGTGCTTTAGAGGAGATTGGTTGATGGAATTGGATGAACACACGAAACAAACGAATACATGCAATGGCGATACAACATTACAGACATATTGATATGCTACGGATTTCATGTGCCAATAATGCAAAAAAAACACGAAAACGCTCAATAATTAAACAAGAATACAAATGATCAAATATAAATCATGAAGGGATAGCGATTGTAAATCTGTCTATATATGAAAAACTAATTCAACTAATTCTAGCAGAGCCAATCCTCTGAATCAAGCAACAAAAATGGTACCTTCATTAAATTAAGCCCACTTTCCTTTTCCTTTTGATTTTTAAAGTGGTTTATAGCTGGGAATCTATAACAATTCCTTTGGATATTACATTTTTTCTTAGGGTAGCTATGGACAACACTAAGTCATAGCTTAGTCATCGCCAGTGATAGGTGCTTAAGCATTTCAATGTGCACATGGATTTAACCATCCTATCATGGCACTCAATTAACAGGGATGGTAGGACATCTTAGCAGAAAGTGCGAGTTAAACATTGGTTGCTCACTTTCAAAAGCATCCCATTACCATTACACCACAATCCAATGGACCCATTGGATACTACTTTTTACAGATAGAGTAGTCTATTGTATTATATTAATTTCCAGATTGTACATGCAAATAAATGTAAATGTATCTACTCATTTTAAATATACAAGGGGATGGAGAGAATGTTTTTGTATTTAAAAAATTCTTCAAGCATATCTCCAAGAACTAATCAATCCTTTGCGTCCATCTTTTTCAATGTACACCTTCCCGCAATAGAAGCTTTCAATTGCACTGAAAGATGTTGAAACTCTATCCATCCATAGCATCTTAGGAATTTAAAAAAAAAATTGTATCAATCATCAAATCATCATATCCTTCTTCCCCATTATATTGGGGGTCAAAAATGCAAAAACGAAAGATGGTGCACAGATGGAAACCCAAAGGAGACTCTATTTGTTTATCCTTCTATTTGAAAAGAATTAACTGCCATTTTGATACTGTGAATCCTCATTATTTCTGCTTAAGAAATTTAACTCTGCAAAATTAAAGGAATCTGTTAGATGTTAAATGATATAAATTATAAAATATGCAAGAAAATAAGTACCCATATTTGAAAATAGTAGCAGTGTCGTTTAGATTTTACTTTTTTAATTCTGATCAATGTTTTGTCAAAAGAAAATAAACTCAAAAATAAGAAAGGCGGAATTATGCCATGCAAGTTGTTAGAATGGTGAGGAAATTATAATTAAAGATCACATCAATGTTGTAAACAAAACACAAAATGAAAATAGTATTTTGGTTTCATCCTTGAATTCATTTTCATATGAAGCCACAAGTTTTCCATACAAACTACCATACCTGAATAACTTCCCAGCCAGCTAACTAACCTAATAACTAATTACTAAATGTAAACATCAATTCCTAACAACTCCCTCTTAAAATTTACATTACAAACAAGAAAACCAAAATATTGTATCAGCATTAACCTAAACTTCTTGGTCTAGGAAAATGGTTGATTAGTTTGTGCAGGAAAATGTCTTGAGCATCAACCCAAAATCCTTAGGTCTAGGTAAATGTTCTGATTATCCACCTTTGCATCAGCATCAATCTAAACTCCTCATGTTTAGATAAATGTTCTGATTTTCCAATGTTTACCTATGAATCGAGACACACTCCATTATCCACAATCCACAGTAACACTCCTCCATTTGTGGATCGAGACTTACTCAATTATCCATAAATACGCATCTGCAAAACTATGGATCAAGAAAAACTCAATTATCCATAAATGGTTTGTGGATTCAACTATCCACAGACCAACAATACCTCACCAAGTTTGTGGATTCAATTATCCACAGACCAACAAAACACTGCATGCTCCATCTTGCTCCTGAAAAGATTGTGAATGAAACAAATGCTTCTCATGCAAGAATCATCCCTAAGTGAGAAGGTAGCTGGGTACGATAGATGTCCTCCCGCATCCCTTTCCTCCAACCTCTAATATGACCACTTTAGATCTTAGTCTTAAAATACAACATTAATGGCTTTGAACGCATCATTAGTAAATGCATTAAAGTGTACATACATAAAGATGTCGAATTCAACCGATAATGCATCAATTGCAAATATTATCCAGATTAGCCTTGCAACACTTTATTTTCCTTATCACTCCAAAGAAAGCAAATCTATTCACCTATTTAAATAATGTGACTACACCCTTATTTCTCCAAAACAATAAACCCCATTTTTAAATCGTTTTTTCTTTTTTTTTTAACCGTATTACATTTGTAATTAATACTTTATTTTAATATACGCTAATTTGAACCCACTAGCATTTAACTTCAAATACATATTGAAATAACCAACTTGCCTGTGCATCATTTGTAGTGAAATTCAACTCACAAACAATTTATCCTTTTATCTTCATATTCTATAAAAAAAATATAGTTGGTCCCAAAATTAACAATAGAGATACATAACCCTAAACTTCACTCAACAAATGAAACGAAAACAACTTACATGCACCCACACTTCTGCAGATTTGTTAAGCCTCCTCCTATCCTACGCACTCTTATCTCATCCTTTCCACCTTTCACATAATTTTCAACAGTGACTCTTTGCACAACATTCCACAACTTCACGCCTTTACACACTAGTCTACAGATATACAGGGATCTCCACACGGATTCTGTTGGAAATTCACCCATTGACATCACTCAGAGTCACTCATTCCTGCCACGAACCTTCCCTTCAGTCACTTCCTAACGTCCCTCTAATACCTTATGGTCACGGTGGGTACAGACAAGCCTACGCTTCCTTCAAGTCTCACCCTTTTTTAATTCTTCGCATGCCTTTCTTCTGCATCTTCAGACGCCCAGCAGATATTTATCAAAAAAATTCACTCGTTACGCCTGAATTAAATATGGAATTATTTTGATCATTCTTCATTTTCCAAGTTTAACACACAGCCACAATACCAGAATTGCTCCGATACCAGTGTTAGAATGATAGAGAAAATTATAATTAAAGATCACATCATTGTTGTAAAAAATAACTAACTTAATAATTAATTATTAAATGTTAACCTTAATTCCTAACACAAGTTACAAATATGAAGGTAAGAGAAAGTATAAATCTCATATGAACAGGCTAAATTATATTCATCATGAGCACTCAGAGTATTGGTGGATTAGAACTGTAGCTATTGCTAGATTGTTAAGGTTCAGTTTACTCCAGAGCATCATCATGAGATCAATACCCAAGGTTACAAAATTTGAATAGTGAATAAGGTAAATGGAAAGAATTCCCCTTTTGGGTCTCCACAAAAGGGGTCTCATGTGCTAGAATAGCAAATTGCGTGAGTCAAATGAAGGATCACACAGTGAGATGTGAAATATCAATTTTAAAATCATTTTCCAATACATTCTTTTGTCTAGAAGTTATGTCCACATTATCCTTTTCCTTTTCTACACATCGATCAAAATCTTGGACAGAAACTACAGGATTATAGCTAGAAAAAAAGGAGAAGTAAAACATACTTCATCATCATCTTGCAAGTTTATGTCTTCAAATCTTTCACGCAATGACTCCCTGTCATCTTTGGCTTCCCAGATCTTCCTACCCCAGCACTGCGTATGTGCATAGAAAACGCAGTGAAGAAAATGCAAAATACAAAAACTAAGAATTTAGATGGTATAAACTGGAAAATCCGCAATGGTTTTCTAGACTTGGTACAACTTTGGAGAAACTACATTCATTGTACAGACAAATAAATACTACGATTACTAAAAAAATTTTAACACTTAGCTTTGAGATATCAATTTGTATCTCTATTTAACAAAATAAGCCAGGAATTTGAATTTTACAATTTACAAAATTATTAGATTTCATTGAGCGCATAAAAGGCAAACTACACACTCATTATTTAGACTTAAGCAAGAACAAGTACAAAAACTCATCCTACTAGAATATGCATTCCAATTAGATAGATGTAAGGTTGCTAGAATAAAGAGCTGAATGATATTATTAGCAAGTTAAAAGCGTTATACATAGAATTCAAAGATAATGAATCTTGCCAGTAAAAAATATAAAAAATCCAACTAAAAGCATAGGTAATAATAACCCAAAAATACTAGCATTCATCCCTGAGTTACAATAAACTACAAAGACCATTTAACCCAGACGACATGCTATGCAAACCAATCTCAAAGATAAAGCGTCTACGTAAAAAATTTCCTTGATAATATACAAATCTGTAAAATGCAGACATCTTTCAGAATTGAAAGAGATATTGTTGCTAGATCTATAACACAGTGATGCCTAAGAAAGAAAAGCCCTGTTCCAGCTCATAAATCCAATCAATGCTCCTGAGCAGCATCAATAAAGGCCTTGATATGTCTCTGATAGACAAAAGCACCTCAATCAAATACTACCTTAGTAATACCTTTTTCAAGGCAATCTTTGCCAATTGTTTCAGCAATGGGGAGTCTCCCCAAGTTCAGGCCTCGACAAGATAGTGATTAATGTAACTGTAATGGTATATTTCTCCAAAATACTACTAGAGGTACCCAAAATCCTAAATAACTATACAAAACATCTATATTTCATTTATTGAGTAAACTTTTGTTTTTGGTGGTCAATCTGTATTAATTCGAACAAGTACCATTCAGCTTCCAAAGAATCATTAGCAAATCTGTTGAGCAGAGAAAGGTTCAGTTCATATAATGTTGAAGTAAGAGGAAATTTTCCTCAATAGTGACTAAAGTATTATACAATGTGCAATTTATTTTTATTCCATTAATTTTTATTCCATTCTTATTGAGTTCCATAAGCAAAAGTTTACATTCTCTTTTGAAAAGATCTATCACTAGTATAGCTTGTGTGAGCCATGTCATTACATAAATTATATCTTCAATTGACTACATATTCTTAGGTTTCATATTTTCTAATGATTAATCTATTCTCAGATGAGTGGCTACAAGAGCGATTTATCAACTATCTATTAGAAGCAATAACTAAACTTGCAAATCAAGTAACATCTATTTCTCATTTTTATATTATTTTTTGTGCATTTTTAATTAAATATCATAATTATCTTCCAACTTAGAATAAAATCTCTCTTCATAACACATTAAATAATGGTTGATATTGTTGGTGTTGATAACTATAACAAATGTGAGCAGAAATTGTACCCAACATTGATATTTCTTTAAAAAACAACTTATTTCCACTAGAATATTTTTCGTATACCATTGGAGATTGTCTATTTGATAGTCTTCAAGTATTGCTTCATTTTCATTATACTTCAAATGAATTACAAAATGGATTAGTTGATTACTTTATGTTGTTGTTATCCAAAGATGATTTTGATGCATTACAAGCACTTGTACATGAATTGCATCCAGAAATCTTGTATGAAATACACAATCTATATGACACATGACAACTTATTTAGGTAAAATGTGATTATTTGCATCAAGTGCTATACCAGAACAAGAGAGGCCTTTGGGGTGACACATTTTACATACAATGGGTATCGAAATGGTTAATCATACCAATTACATTGTGGTCAACAACTACAAAGAAAAAGTACTTACATTTCAACCACAATATTCAAAAAAAAAGTTGTATTCAATTTTATTTCATGACGAAAATCTAAACTATGGTCATTATGAACCATTATTTTGCAAAAAATAATTCATTTATAGTCCTATACTATCAAATTACCTTTCCTACAACTATGAAACATTGGAAAGCTAACAGCAGCATATTGCACTTGAAATGGAACCGAATGGAGTGAAAAAGGCAACTATGATGACAAGAAATTGTGGTAAAAGCCTTTTTCAATGCTATATGTTACTTGATGAATGGAGAATTTGATACTGAAAAATTAAGACTGTACATTGCACAACCTTTTTGTAATTCAACTAAAGGTAGTTGTACAAATTTTACTAGCTATCAAGAGCATTTACTGAAAGAAAATATGTTAGACACAATACCATTTCTTTTAAACTATAAACAATATACTATCAACATGGCAATGCCATATGCAGAAGGGAAAATTGAAGGAGTTTCATTTTGTTTACAATGGTTAGCAACTATACTAAAAATACATATTTGTTTATGGTCTTCAACTAGTAAACAAATTGAGAAAGTTTTTCATAGCAAAATAAGCACAAACAACACATATAACATAATCACATTTAAAACAAGTACTAAAGATATGCACTACGAGCCGCTAGTGACAACAAATACTATTGAACGAATTGAAAGAAGTTGAACTTCTGCATATTCTCTTGTAAAACAAAAAGAAAGTCATGTAGGGAAAAAAAGTGAAATATCTTTAGAACCGATTAATAGTAAAGTACATGAACCAATATTGCTCAAAAGAAAAAAATATCACTTACTGCGTAATTAAAAACCAAGTAAAAATAAAATAAAAATCCCATGATACCATCAAATCAAATTCAACAACGAAAAAGAAAAAGGGAAATATTTTTCAGGCCAAATTATAGTAAACTACACGAAGTGGAAACTCTTATAAGAAATTAATATCCCTTACTAAATTGAAGAGAATATTGTGTACTTACAAACCAACTAAACAACATTGTTCTAATAAAGGAAATACTAAAAAAAATTCCAACGCAAATATATTTCAAAGAAATTGAAGACACTCCTCAATATGAATGTTATATATGTCACCGACTGCAATTTCAACATTGTATTGAAAAACTTAATGAAAGTGAGCAACAAAATTACAACTTTTTTAAAAATATAATGCAATACATAAATTTGAAAATGTATGAAAATATTGTAAACAAATGCTACATGTTGGTAAATTTCCATTGTTTTCTACACCATAGTTAATAAGACAATGGGGACATAAAAAATCTCAAATGGGATTATCTAGGTCCATTATTAATGTCCCAACAAATATGAATAATATACAGGCAATACTCCCATGATCAATTAATGGAAAAATAGCAAATGTTGTTGCACAAAAAGGAAGAATACAATACAAGAATCCATATGAAGTTGGTATTTTTCATTGAAATCATTATAACTCCTATGTGAAAGACAATTATATAAAATAGAAAAAGTTTCCATAAACAATAGTTGGAAAAAATTTAAAGAAACAAATAACAGTTCTAAAATAAACAAATAACATTTCTAAAACAGTCTAGAAATAAACAAATGGGGATGAATTAGAAGCACATACTGATACTCTAATACATGGAACTATAGAATCTTGATTTGTTTATGACTTGCATGATAAAATAATTGAAATTGCACCAAGTGAAGGAAACCAACCTCTTGGAATTTTTAAGGATAGATATGTGAAAGAAATTAACTCTCCAACACCTTTCTTTGGTGATCCATGAGATGAGGACATAAGGAAAGAGTTTAAGTATCAAAAAATGCACAATGGGAGGTCTTTATTCAAGTGGTGATTTTTCAAGCCATACTACTAATTTATTTTTCAAAATAGTTTGTATCATTATAAAAAAATCATATCAAGTAAATAAATAAGAATTAGAAAAGTTCAATTAAAAGGGTGAATCTTGCTTGCTAAACGTGTTTTTGATTATATAAGTAGGGAAGAGCCCTAATCCCATACAGGGCTTACAACTGGGTAGAACATCCCTGCAAAATAGAACATCAGAGCTTGGAACAATTTAGCAAATGAAACTTTATGTTTAATTTTAGTATCCACCATAGTCTCTTGTTGTATTTAAATTCACTGCTAGGTCTTCTTCCACTGTATAGTCATAAACAGTGTCTTTCTTTCATGCCTCTGTCAACCTTTAATCTACTATAAGGTCTATCCAGTTGTTCCCCAGATCTTTTCTTCTGAACAACATCATATCTCCCTAATATTTGTAGTTGCTCTTTGTTGATATGTCACTCTCTTCCTCTCCTATTCCATGTCATTGCTCACTTTTTTGTTAGAGATCTTAGGTAGGCTTCTTACAGAAATACACATGCAATTTTTAGTTAAATCAAATAAACTATTTTGCTCTGGGAATAAAAAGAGCTATGTTTTGTGTAACTGGTAGATTGCCAAAATGCTTGAAAAACCTATGGAACCTTCAAGGATTATTTTAAAATATTTTTACTTGACTTTGTTAAGTTATAAGAACAAGATTCAAATAAAACAAAATAGCAAGAACAGCGGTTGCATTTTTCTCTTGGCCTACATTAATAAGACAATAGTGCATACCATGTATTTAACTATTTTTTTCAAAACCATGCATGTGAACTTCTTTTGATTGAAGTTGCTATCCTTACTTCTAATAACATGACAAAAACCCATAAGCTAATTACTTCCTTTGGTACGGGGGTTTGAACTTTGAAGTGTCCATCTATTGTGCACATTTATTCTTTGTTGAAGGTAGGACCCAGTTGGATAGTTTGAGAAAGTATATTTTAACTTAGGAATGCAGTATTGACATAGAAACTTCATAATCCCTTGATCGTGAAGTTCCAACATTCAATTAATGTGTCGATTTCCCCCAACTGCTTCTAGGAATTCATTTTATCCTTGGATTTCATAGGTATGGTTTAACAAAAGAGAGAAAATGTACATCATGCTTGCACATAAATACTTTTGATTTTTTAGTTGTGTCAATGAAACAATGGATGACTAACACAATATAACACCACAAAAAACCTCATGGAACCCATAGACTAGAGAGTGTAAATGCCAACAAGGTTTCCTAAGAAGCAAGTAAACAATCTATTGGGAATAGGATGCCATTTAATTGCAATCTTAAACATTATTTCATGTATCTCCTAAGTCCTTGGAAAGTGTTCCCCAATACTAGGATTAGAAAGAGATTAAATTTGAATGAAATGAACATGTAAATTTCCATTTGTAATTAATTCTAAATGATAGGAACTTGTTGGGATGCCCATGAAGAGCTCCTACAAAATAGGAGCACATGGGGCACCCACATTGAAGGTGGAACCCGCCTTGAGTTAAGTTAACTATTTGGAGAAAAGATAACACTTAAAAAATGCATGTAAATATCCTAGAAGTTAGGAATTGATGTTTACATGCATGAAGTTCAGTTCAGTTCAATTTAGTATCAGTTCAGTTATGGTTCAGTTATCTTCAACTGCATGTAGTTAGTTTAAGTTGAATGCTAGTTGACTTGGAATGCAT
>VDFB02275698.1:0-44828 GCA_007258455.2 Sequoia sempervirens
ATGAGAAAGGCTCTGTGCCATTATAGTGATTCTAATTATTTGTAAGATATTCTTATATCTATAAGTAATAATGTTTTTATATTATTATAAAAAAGTTTCTTAATTTATTTTAAATTTTAAAATTTTAAATATTTTTTTCCTCATTATTCTTTTTAATGTTTTTTCCTTATTATTATTATGAATATAAAATAAAATAAATTAATTTTACATTAATTTACTTATATTTATAATCAAGAATAAATTAATTTAAATATTTTAAATATTTTTGTCTAGAGAATAAAAATATTGCTTTTAAATTATTTTACCTTATTTAACTAATTTACTATTTATATTTATAATCAATAATAAATTAGAAATATTAAATTAATATAAATATTTTTTTCCAAAGAATAAAAATATTATTTTAAAATTATTTTATCTTATTTAACTGTAAATTATTTAAATTTTCAAAAAAAAATTTAAAAATATAATACTTCACATCTTATTAAATTAATTATTGTATTTGTTGATTTTTTATATTTTTATGAACTTTACTAATTTGTGAAAAGGGCCTAGAATTTTCTTGATTGACATCACATAACAGTGTATTTTATATCATCTTTAATATGTTCATTTAATTCTTTTTTATTCCTTTCCAATAGAATGTCATAATTTCCTTTTAAATGTGGTTTTGTTGGATGCAGAATAAATGAGACATTCTTGAAGAATGGCAACTGTTCTTATCCCAACTATTTCAAGTAATATTCTAACGAGGATAGTTATATTGAGCTAATGAAGTGGACATCAGAGGTACTTCAAAAAGACTTTCTTGCTACAGGTGTAACTCACTAGTTGTATCGTAATAATTCTGCAAATTTTGTACCTGCACCTAAAGTTTTAGGTTTCCTATTCTCATTCATCCTGTTAGTGTCTTCGTGCTCATTGTCCTTTTCTTTATTTCCTTATCAGAAATCAAAAAGTGTTCATTCATTTATAAAACAAAAAATTCCTTGCTTTATTGGCTTACAAATATATGTGATTCATCTTTTCCTCCTCCTCATTCAATTTCCTTGACGTACGCCCTTTAAAATTTCCCAGGTGTTTCACCATGTTTGCATGTCTAACAACAGCTTCGACAAGTTTAGGAGCTAACTCTATAAGACTCTAAAATTTCGTGCATGCGCCATCAATATCCCCTTCTTTCTTAATGAAATCACTGCTGTTTGTAACTAAAAAGCCGAGAGTTACCAACTTGACTAAAAATTTCATAGTAGCGATCAAGATGTTGAATGGTATCTGCAAGATTTGAGTGCAAATTTGTGCCAGGCGACTCTGTTCTTACTTTAAACATTATGCCAAACAGTTATCACACCCTAGCTATTTTGTAGGGTTTATGCCCTGGTGATGTAGAGGGTTGCGGCTTTTGAAGTCTTGTATTTCCATTGTAGAAAATTGCCCTTAAATACCCAGCGTTTCCTATCGACTATCTACAGTATAGTCGCCTCGTCTATGATTCCAAAACCTTAAAGAAAGGAGTATAACACGTATGAACAGATATCTTTACTATAGGCCCAAAAAGAGTCCCATTCAATAAATGAACAAAAATGTACTTATCTTGTTTGTGCAAAGAGTGTGCTTTAGAGGAGATTGGTTGATGGAATTGGATGAACACACGAAACAAACGAATACATGCAATGGCGATACAACATTACAGACATATTGATATGCTACGGATTTCATGTGCCAATAATGCAAAAAAAACACGAAAACGCTCAATAATTAAACAAGAATACAAATGATCAAATATAGATCATTAATGGATAGCGATTGTAAATCTGCCTATATATGAAAAACTAGTTCAACTAATTCTAGCAGAGCCAATCTTCTGAATCAAGGAACAAAAATGGTACCTTTCATTAAATTAAGCCCACTTTCCTTTTCCTTTTGATTTTTAAAGTGGTTTATAGCTGGGAATCTATAACAATTCCTTTGGATATTACATTTTTTCTTAGGGTAGCTATGGACAACACTAAGTCATAGCTTAGTCATCGCCAGTGATAGGTGCTTAAGCATTTCAATGTGCACATGGATTTAACCATCCTATCATGGCACTCAATTAACAGGGATGGTAGGACATCTTAGCAGAAAGTGCGAGTTAAACATTGGTTGCTCACTTTCAAAAGCATCCCATTACCATTACACCACAATCCAATGGACCCATTGGATACTACCTTTTACAGATAGAGTAGTCTATTGTATTATATTAATTTCCAGATTGTACATGCAAATAAATGTAAATGTATCTACTCATTTTAAATATACAAGGGGAATGGCATGTGGGAGAAATGTTTTTGTATTTAAAAAATTCTTCAAGCATATCTCCAAGAACTAATCAATCCTTTGCGTCCATCTTTTTCAATGTACACCTTCCCACAATAGAAGCTTTCAATTGCACTGAAAGATGTTGAAACTCTATCCATCCATAGCATCTTAGGAATTTAAAAAAAAAATTGTATCAATCATCAAATCATCATATCCTTCTTCCCCATTATATTGGGGGCAAAAAATGCAAAAACGAAAGATGGTGCACAGATGGAAACCCAAAGGAGACTCTATTTGTTTATCCTTCTATTTGAAAAGAATTAACTGCCATTTTGATACTGTGAATCCTCATTATTTCTGCTTAAGAAATTTAACTTTGCAAAATTAAAGGAATCTATTAGATGTTAAATGATATAAATTATAAAATATGCAAGAAAATAAGTACCCATATTTGAAAATAGTAGCAGTGTCGTTTAGATTTTACTTTTTTAATTCTGATCAATGTTTTGTCAAAAGAAAATAAACTCAAAAATAAGAAAGGCGGAATTATGCCATGCAAGTTGTTAGAATGGCGAGGAAATTATAGTTAAAGATCACATCAATGTTGTAAACAAAACACAAAATGAAAATAGTATTTTGGTTTCATCCCGATGATTTTATATTGAATTCATTTTCATATGAAGCCACAAGTTTTCCATACAAACTACCATACCTGAATAACTTCCCAGCCAGCTAACTAACCTAATAACTAATTACTAAATGTAAACATCAATTCCTAACAACTCCCTCTTAAAATTTACATTACAAAAAAGAAAACCAAAATATTGTATCAGCATTAACCTAAACTTCTTGGTCTAGGAAAATGGTTGATTAGCCAACCGTGCATACACATCAACCCAAACTCCTTTGTCCAGGAAAATGTCTTGAGCATCAACCCAAAATCCTTAGGTCTAGGTAAATGTTCTGATTATCCACCTTTGCATCAGCATCAATCTAAACTCCTCATGTTTAGATAAATGTTCTGATTTTCCAATGTTTACCTATGAATCGAGACACACTCCATTATCCACAATCCACAGTAACACTCCTCCATTTGTGGATCGAGACTTACTCAATTATCCATAAATACGCATATGGATCAAGAAAAACTCAATTATCCATAAATGGTTTGTGGATTCAACTATCCACAGACCAACAATACCTCACCAAGTTTGTGGATTCAATTATCCACAGACCAACAAAACACTGCATGCTCCATCTTGCTCCTGAAAAGATTGTGAATGAAACAAATGCTTCTCATGCAAGAATCATCCCTAAGTGAGAAGGTAGCTGGGTACGATAGATGTCCTCCCGCATCCCTTTCCTCCAACCTCTAATATGACCACTTTAGATCTTAGTCTTAAAATACAACATTAATGGCTTTGAACGCATCATTAGTAAATGCATTAAAGTGTACATACATAAAGATGTCGAATTCAACCGATAATGCATCAATTGCAAATATTATCCAGATTAGCCTTGCAACACTTTATTTTCCTTATCACTCCAAAGAAAGCAAATCTATTCACCTATTTAAATAATGTGACTACACCCTTATTTCTCCAAAACAATAAACCCCATTTTTAAATCGTTTTTTCTTTTTTTTTAACCGTATTACATTTGTAATTAATACTTTATTTTAATATACGCTAATTTGAACCCACTAGCATTTAACTTCAAATACATATTGAAATAACCAACTTGCCTGTGCATCATTTGTAGTGAAATTCAACTCACAAACAATTTATCCTTTTATCTTCATATTCTATAAAAAAAATATAGTTGGTCCCAAAATTAACAATAGAGATACATAACCCTAACCTTCACTCAACAAATGAAACGAAAACAACTTACATGCACCCACACTTCTGCAGATTTGTTAAGCCTCCTCCTATCCTACGCACTCTTATCTCATCCTTTCCACCTTTCACATAATTTTCAACAGTGACTCTTTGCACAACATTCCACAACTTCACGCCTTTACACACTAGTCTACAGATATACAGGGATCTCCACACGGATTCTGTTGGAAATTCACCCATTGACATCACTCAGAGTCACTCATTCCTGCCACGAACCTTCCCTTCAGTCACTTCCTAACGTCCCTCTAATACCTTATGGTCACGGTGGGTACAGACAAGCCTACGCTTCCTTCAAGTCTCACCCTTTTTTAATTCTTCGCATGCCTTTCTTCTGCATCTTCAGACGCCCAGCAGATATTTATCAAAAAAATTCACTCGTTACGCCTGAATTAAATATGGAATTATTTTGATCATTCTTCATTTTCCAAGTTTAACACACAGCCACAATACCAGAATTGCTCCGATACCAGTGTTAGAATGATAGAGAAAATTATAATTAAAGATCACATCATTGTTGTAAAAAATAACTAACTTAATAATTAATTATTAAATGTTAACCTTAATTCCTAACACAAGTTACAAATATGAAGGTAAGAGAAAGTATAAATCTCATATGAACAGGCTAAATTATATTCATCATGAGCACTCAGAGTATTGGTGGATTAGAACTGTAGCTATTGCTAGATTGTTAAGGTTCAGTTTACTCCAGAGCATCATCATGAGATCAATACCCAAGGTTACAAAATTTGAATAGTGAATAAGGTAAATGGAAAGAATTCCCCTTTTGGGTCTCCACAAAAGGGGTCTCATGTGCTAGAATAGCATATTGCGTGAGTCAAATGAAGGATCACACAGTGAGATGTGAAATATCAATTTTAAAATCATTTTCCAATACATTCTTTTGTCTAGAAGTTATGTCCACATTATCCTTTTCCTTTTCTACACATCGATCAAAATCTTGGACAGAAACTACAGGATTATAGCTAGAAAAAAAGGAGAAGTAAAACATACTTCATCATCATCTTGCAAGTTTATGTCTTCAAATCTTTCACGCAATGACTCCCTGTCATCTTTGGCTTCCCAGATCTTCCTACCCCAGCACTGCGTATGTGCATAGAAAACGCAGTGAAGAAAATGCAAAATACAAAAACTAAGAATTTAGATGGTATAAACTGGAAAATCCGCAATGGTTTTCTAGACTTGGTACAACTTTGGAGAAACTACATTCATTGTACAGACAAATAAATACTACGATTACTAAAAAAATTTTAACACTTAGCTTTGAGATATCAATTTGTATCTCTATTTAACAAAATAAGCCAGGAATTTGAATTTTACAATTTACAAAATTATTAGATTTCATTGAGCGCATAAAAGGCAAACTACACACTCATTATTTAGACTTAAGCAAGAACAAGTACAAAAACTCATCCTACTAGAATATGCATTCCAATTAGATAGATGTAAGGTTGCTAGAATAAAGAGCTGAATGATATTATTAGCAAGTTAAAAGCGTTATACATAGAATTCAAAGATAATGAATCTTGCCAGTAAAAAATATAAAAAATCCAACTAAAAGCATAGGTAATAATAACCCAAAAAATACTAGCATTCATCCCTGAGTTACAATAAACTACAAAGACCATTTAACCCAGACGAGATGCTATGCAAACCAATCTCAAAGATAAAGCGTCTACGTAAAAAATTTCCTTGATAATATACAAATCTGTAAAATGCAGACATCTTTCAGAATTGAAAGAGATATTGTTGCTAGATCTATAACACAGTGATGCCTAAGAAAGAAAAGCCCTGTTCCAGCTCATAAATCCAATCAATGCTCCTGAGCAGCATCAATAAAGGCCTTGATATGTCTCTGATAGACAAAAGCACCTCAATCAAATACTACCTTAGTAATACCTTTTTCAAGGCAATCTTTGCCAATTGTTTCAGCAATGGGGAGTCTCCCCAAGTTCAGGCCTCGACAAGATAGTGATTAATGTAACTGTAACGGTATATTTCTCCAAAATACTACTAGAGGTACCCAAAATCCTAAATAACTATACAAAACATCTATATTTCATTTATTGAGTAAACTTTTGTTTTTGGTGGTCAATCTGTATTAATTCGAACAAGTACCATTCAGCTTCCAAAGAATCATTAGCAAATCTGTTGAGCAGAGAAAGGTTCAGTTCATATAATGTTGAAGTAAGAGGAAATTTTCCTCAATAGTGACTAAAGTATTATACAATGTGCAATTTATTTTTATTCCATTAATTTTTATTCCATTCTTATTGAGTTCCATAAGCAAAAGTTTACATTCTCTTTTGAAAAGATCTATCACTAGTATAGCTTGTGTGAGCCATGTCATTACATAAATTATATCTTCAATTGACTACATATTCTTAGGTTTCATATTTTCTAATGATTAATCTATTCTCAGATGAGTGGCTACAAGAGCGATTTATCAACTATCTATTAGAAGCAATAACTAAACTTGCAAATCAAGTAACATCTATTTCTCATTTTTATATTATTTTTTGTGCATTTTTAATTAAATATCATAATTATCTTCCAACTTAGAATAAAATCTCTCTTCATAACACATTAAATAATGGTTGATATTGTTGGTGTTGATAACTATAACAAATGTGAGCAAGAAATTGTACCCAACATTGATATTTCTTTAAGAAACAACTTATTTCCACTAGAATATTTTTCGTATACCGTTGGAGATTGTCTATTTGATAGTCTTCAAGTATTGCTTCATTTTCATTATACTTCAAATGAATTACAAAATGGATTAGTTGATTACTTTATGTTGTTGTTATCCAAAGATGATTTTGATGCATTACAAGCACTTGTACATGAATTGCATCCAGAAATCTTGTATGAAATACACAATCTATATGACACATGACAACTTATTTAGGTAAAATGTGATTATTTGCATCAAGTGCTATACCAGAACAAGAGAGGCCTTTGGGGTGACACATTTTACATACAATGGGTATCGAAATGGTTAATCATACCAATTACATTGTGGTCAACAACTACAAAGAAAAAGTACTTACATTTCAACCACAATATTCAAAAAAAAAGTTGTATTCAATTTTATTTCATGACGAAAATCTAAACTATGGTCATTATGAACCATTATTTTGCAAAAAATAATTCATTTATAGTCCTATACTATCAAATTACCTTTCCTACAACTATGAAACATTGGAAAGCTAACAGCAGCATATTGCACTTGAAATGGAACCGAATGGAGTGAAAAAGGCAACTATGATGACAAGAAATTGTGGTAAAAGCCTTTTTCAATGCTATATGTTACTTGATGAATGGAGAATTTGATACTGAAAAATTAAGACTGTACATTGCGCAACCTTTTTGTAATTCAACTAAAGGTAGTTGTACAAATTTTACTAGCTATCAAGAGCATTTATTGAAAGAAAATATGTTAGACACAATACCATTTCTTTTAAACTATAAACAATATACTATCAACATGGCAATGCCATATGCAGAAGGGAAAATTGAAGGAGTTTCATTTTGTTTACAATGGTTAGCAACTATACTAAAAATACATATTTGTTTATGGTCTTCAACTAGTAAACAAATTGAGAAAGTTTTTCATAGCAAAATAAGCACAAACAACACATATAACATAATCACATTTAAAACAAGTACTAAAGATATGCACTACGAGCCGCTAGTGACAACAAATACTATTGAACGAATTGAAAGAAGTTGAACTTCTGCATATTCTCTTGTAAAACAAAAAGAAAGTCATGTAGGGAAAAAAAGTGAAATATCTTTAGAACCGATTAATAGTAAAGTACATGAACCAATATTGCTCAAAAGAAAAAAATATCACTTACTGCGTAATTAAAAACCAAGTAAAAAAAAAAAAAAAAACCCCATGATACCATCAAATCAAATTCAACAATGAAAAAGAAAAAGGGAAATATTTTTCAGGCCAAATTATAGTAAACTACACGAAGTGGAAACTCTTATAAGAAATTAATATCCCTTACTAAATTGAAGAGAATATTGTGTACTTACAAACCAACTAAACAACATTGTTCTAATAAAGGAAATACTAAAAAAAAATTCCAACGCAAATATATTTCAAAGAAATTGAAGACACTCCTCAATATGAATGTTATATATGTCACCGACTGCAATTTCAACATTGTATTGAAAAACTTAATGAAAGTGAGCAACAAAATTACAACTTTTTTAAAAATATAATGCAATACATAAATTTGAAAATGTATGAAAATATTGTAAACAAATGCTACATGTTGGTAAATTTCCATTGTTTTCTACACCATAGTTAATAAGACAATGGGGACATAAAAAATCTCAAATGGGATTAACTAGGTCCATTATTAATGTCCCAACAAATATGAATAATATACAGGCAATACTCCCATGATCAATTAATGGAAAAATAGCAAATGTTGTTGCACAAAAAGGAAGAATACAATACAAGAATCCATATGAAGTTGGTATTTTTCATTGAAATCATTATAACTCCTATGTGAAAGACAATTATATAAAATAGAAAAAGTTTCCATAAACAATAGTTGGAAAAAATTTAAAGAAACAAATAACAGTTCTAAAATAAACAAATAACATTTCTAAAACAGTCTAGAAATAAACAAATGGGGATGAATTAGAAGCACATACTGATACTCTAATACATGGAACTATAGAATCTTGATTTGTTTATGACTTGCATGATAAAATAATTGAAATTGCACCAAGTGAAGGAAACCAACCTCTTGGAATTTTTAAGGATAGATATGTGAAAGAAATTAACTCTCCAACACCTTTCTTTGGTGATCCATGAGATGAGGACATAAGGAAAGAGTTTAAGTATCAAAAAAATGCACAATGGGAGGTCTTTATTCAAGTGGTGATTTTTCAAGCCATACTACTAATTTATTTTTCAAAATAGTTTGTATCATTATAAAAAAATCATATCAAGTAAATAAATAAGAATTAGAAAAGTTCAATTAAAAGGGTGAATCTTGCTTGCTAAACATGTTTTTGATTATATAAGTAGGGAAGAGCCCTAATCCCATACAGGGCTTACAACTGGGTAGAACATCCCTGCAAAATAGAACATCAGAGCTTGGAACAATTTAGCAAATGAAACTTTATGTTTAATTTTAGTATCCACCATAGTCTCTTGTTGTATTTAAATTCACTGCTAGGTCTTCTTCCACTGTATAGTCATAAACAGTGTCTTTCTTTCATGCCTCTGTCAACCTTTAATCTACTATAAGGTCTATCCAGTTGTTCCCCAGATCTTTTCTTCTGAACAACATCATATCTCCCTAATATTTGTAGTTGCTCTTTGTTGATATGTCACTCTCTTCCTCTCCTATTCCATGTCATTGCTCACTTTTTTGTTAGAGATCTTAGGTAGGCTTCTTACAGAAATACACATGCAATTTTTAGTTAAATCAAATAAACTATTTTGCTCTGGGAATAAAAAGAGCTATGTTTTGTGTAACTGGTAGATTGCCAAAATGCTTGAAAAACCTATGGAACCTTCAAGGATTATTTTAAAATATTTTTACTTGACTTTGTTAAGTTATAAGAACAAGATTCAAATAAAACAAAATAGCAAGAACAGCGGTTGCATTTTTCTCTTGGCCTACATTAATAAGACAATAGTGCATACCATGTATTTAACTATTTTTTTCAAAACCATGCATGTGAACTTCTTTTGATTGAAGTTGCTATCCTTACTTCTAATAACATGACAAAAACCCATAAGCTAATTACTTCCTTTGGTACGGGGGTTTGAACTTTGAAGTGTCCATCTATTGTGCACATTTATTCTTTGTTGAAGGTAGGACCCAGTTGGATAGTTTGAGAAAGTATATTTTAACTTAGGAATGCAGTATTGACATAGAAACTTCATAATCCCTTGATCGTGAAGTTCCAACATTCAATTAATGTGTCGATTTCCCCCAACTGCTTCTAGGAATTCATTTTATCCTTGGATTTCATAGGTATGGTTTAACAAAAGAGAGAGAAAATGTACATCGTGCTTGCACATAAATACTTTTGATTTTTTAGTTGCGTCAATGAAACAATGGATGGCTAACACAATATAACACCACAAAAAACCTCATGGAACCCATAGACTAGAGAGTGTAAATGCCAACAAGGTTTCCTGAGAAGCAAGTAAACAATCTATTGGGAATAGGATGCCATTTAATTGCAATCTTAAACATTATTTCATGTATCCCCTAAGTCCTTGGAAAGTGTTCCCCAATATTAGGATTAGAAAGAGATTAAATTTGAATGAAATGAACATGTAAATTTCCATTTGTAATTAATTCTAAATGATAGGAACTTGTGGGGATGCCCATGAAGAGCTCCTACAAAATAGGAGCACATGGGGCACCCACATTGAAGGTGGAACCCGCCTTGAGTTAAGTTAACTATTTGGAGAAAAGATAACACTTAAAAAATGCATGTAAATATCCTAGAAGTTAGGAATTGATGTTTACATGCATGAAGTTCAGTTCAGTTCAATTCAGTATCAGTTCAGTTATGGTTCAGTTATCTTCAACTGCATGTAGTTAGTTTAAGTTGAATGCTAGTTGACTTGGAATGCATGACTAATGACCTGAGTTGCATGAGAGATAATAGGTGATACATTCATTTAAGTGGGGATTATCAATCATGCATCATGTTTGCATGAATTGATGGAGAGATATGTTTCAGTTAACAGAGATTGACTTGGACCCACCTTGGCCGCCCCTGTTGGCATCTTGGAGTTAACACTTTTGCATGATAGTATATTTTAGAAGGCTGAGTTAAGTGGGTCCATTCTTGGGTGCCAACTCTGAGGAGAAGCTTACAAGATATCTTCAGAATCAACGTTGAGTTAGGACTTCAGTTTTGGACACCCAAATTAATGGAATTTGTTTGACATTGTTTTTCACAGGAGAACTCTACTTGCAAAGAATAGGCGTAGGATTTGTGAGATAAGCTTTGCGCTTTGTAACTATAAACTTTTGGGGGTTTACAAGGCTCTTTATTATTTATAAATTTCAACAAGTTGAAGAGAGTTCTATTAGATTTTTTTACAGGTCGTGAAGAAGATTTGTTGAAGGAAAAAGAAGCATCTCAAGCAAGGATTGGAATTATTGTAATCTTATTCTGAGATTAAATAGTACATTGATTCTTGGTGGAGTTTTTCCCAAATGGGTTTCTCGATGGTAGATGTTGTGTCACTTCTATCTTATGGGCTTATTATTCTACAATCTTCTGTCTACTTCTTCAAATGGTAAAATGAATCTAAACAGATAATCATATACAAAGAAATTGTAACAGAGAACACTTAATTAGATCTATAGTATGATAGTTTTACAATTTTTAAAGCTACATAGGGGAAAGGACCCAGTTACCGCCCCCCATTGAATTACCGCCACCTCCATACTCACTTAACCCCCACAAAAAAAATCACTTTCATCCATTAAAAAAAATTATTTTATTGAATAACTAATTACAAAAACACCAATAGTTGCTCATTAAGTGCTAAATTGAATGATTTTAGTGGATTTTAAGTGCTAAAATAGCTGTAATTGACTGAAATTATAGCGGGGGGATACTGGGACATTAGGTGAGGGCAAACAGACGGCACCTCTAAAAGGTTAATTTTTGACCTCCGCGCGCATATCCAAAGCTTCCGCACTCGATCGAATTTCCCATAAGCCAAAACCTTAGTTATGAGCACTTAACTCGTGAGCGAAAAAAACCCATAATTGTTTTTTTCGATCCAATGTACTATTTGAATTCTACAGTTGCGCGAAGTTAGCCCTACCGAATATTGGGTCTTATCCCCTAATCACCTCCATTTTCAACATTTGGTATCAAAGCTGATGGTTGGGTAGAGTTTGGAACACCTTTCTCTTAAAATTTTAAAGGTTTTTTGGATGTAGTGGGAGCTTTTACTATTGCGTTATTGTTGATTTTGAAAAAAATGTTTGCTACAATGAGTTTTAATTCTCATTTAGATATTGAAAGATTCAATGGATCTAATTATGAGATGTGGAAACTAAAATTGGACGATCCTTGAAGAGAGAGATCAATGGTTAGTTGTTGGTAATGAGACAAAGTCACCTACAATGATGTCAAATGAGGATTGGGCTAAGCTTGATAAGAAGGCAAGAGGGACCATAAGATTATGTCTTGTCGATGTTGTTCTCTTGAATGTTTCAGAAGAAGCTACTGCATATAAATTGTGGAAGAGGATAGGTGATATTTATCAAACTAAAAATCTTACTAATAAGTTGTATCTGAAAAAGATAGTTGTATTCATTAAAGATGAAAGATGGTGATTTTGTTGCAAATCATTTGAATGCTTTTAATTTGATTCTAAGTTAGTTAGCATTTGTAGATGTAAAGCTAGAAGATGAAGATAAATGCATTTTGTTACTTTGTTCTTTACCACAATCTTGAAAAAATCTAATTGTTGCTATTAGTGGTAGTGGTGCATATGTGAAGATGGACAATATAATTCCTACTCTCCTATCAGAGGAGATGAGGAGGAAGTCTAAAATGGAAATCCAAGATGCCTTGTTTGTAAAAGGTAGGCTTGAGAAAAAGAAACCCAAGGGAGACAAGGAAGGGAAGGGTAAGTCCAAAGGATGGAGTAAGGTAAAGTGTTGGAACTGTGGGAAATTGAGACATGTGAAGAAGGATTGTAAGAACAGGGAAAATATTTTTTATTCTTCTACAGAGGAATCCTCAGATGACGGTAATCATGAATTGATCATTTCATGCACAATTTTTTTTGATAAAGGGTAAAATGGGTTTTACAGGGACCCGAAACCACAAAGTTTACAACATAAAAGAAGGGAAAGAAAAGTCCAAGAAAAACAACCAGCTGCACAAAAGATAAAAACAAAAATAAGCAGCAACCAACTGCAAAAGACCAAAGAGGTCAAGCAATAAAAGCTAGCTGAAAAGCAAACTAAAAACCGGCAGCAATTAACCCACCGTCTTCAGCACAGACTCGCTCTCGGCCTCCAGGTTCTGCATATCATGAACCCCCTTCTTCAAAGTTTGAATCATATTCAGAGTGGGGGGAGCCTTCCTCTTCAGGTTGGCCCTGGTTCTCTTAAAAATGCCAGCATCCACCTCCTGGTTTCTTTCATTGGTATCCTCCAGATCAACCACCAGAGACTCCTATTGGGCTTTGTCCAATTTCTCAGTCATGGAATTGATGATGATGGCGTTGTGTCTGGCCATACGATTTTTTTTCTTAGCAACAATTTTGATAGTATTTTTCATTTTCTCCACCTCAATTTCAACATTTTTGATCTTCCCAGCTTGGTAATGAATATCTTTGCTGAGACCATAATCTCTTCGTTCCACCTCTTTCTTTTCAATCGCCACAACCTTGGCACCCAAATCTTCCAATTTACTTTGAAGGGCCCAATTTTTTATCTTTAGCTCATTAATTTCATTGAAGGTCCATTTCAAAATTTTGAAATGGATATCAACATTATTTCTAGCTAAATTCAAAACATCTACAGAGGGATCCCTATCAGTGTTGAAACAAGTATTGGCAAGGTCAGGAGTAACAGGGGATCTAGTTCTAGCAATTCTATCCAACGACGGGCCAGCAGAGCGCTGAGTATTGTTAGCACCAGATGCCTCAGTGTCAGGGGAATATTCAGAGTACGAGATAAGGTTTTTAACCTGGGTATTCTTATCAAGAAAAATGGTTTTGAGGGAGGGGATTCCCGGCTCAAGCACGAAACGAGCTTTAATAGTAAGTTGGCTAGGGTTAATCTTGCCAAAATGGACAGCAGGCGGGCTAAGGACAGTTCTAGCTAGACTTAAATTTGGGAAAAACCTCTAGCAGTTGGGTTCAATACTGTCTTCCTCAAAATCGGGGGAGGCTTCTAGATTAGGAGGGACGGGAATTTTTTGGTAATGCTCCACAATTAATCTAATCAAGCCTGTATGCAAAATAGGGAATCTTCTAGGTTTTTTCTTATGGTCATACAAACTTTTCCTCAAAGAACAGAGAAGATGGTAGGGGAAAGAAACCCTTACCTTGTGGCAGAATTGGTTGAGTAGGGCAAAGCGATAACCGTGGACCCTGGTGAAACAACCATCCAGAGTTATGTGCTCCATGATAACACGTAGAACCTTTCTCCATAGTGATTTTATGGTGTCGGCTTCAAAGTAGTTGTTAGCAATTTTCACCAAATTTAGTGTTTCTTTCTCTTTTTTTTGGAAATCTGATGACGACATTGTTAGAAAAAACCCTATCCCTGAAAAATTTCTTCCCATCAGCAGACATTCCTGTCACTTCAGCTATCAGGTTTTCATTGAGCTCAACTTTCCAACCAAAAAGGGTAAGATCCCCATTATTCCAATTTTTCTCAAAAAGATCCGTAGCCTCCTGATTGGATCCATGGAGCTTCTCCAGGAAAGGAAGTAACCCACCACTTTGAACTTTATTCCATGCCTTAACATTTTTTGTGTGCATCTCATAGTTGTCCAGCTCAATTTTTTTCCTATTTCCACCCATCTTGGCCGACACAGTGGCGCAGACAAAGACGAAATCTTTACTAGAACTGGTCCCGCCAAATCTAAGAACCCGCAAAGCGTGCCAAGCCACCTTGCAGACTAAGCAACTGAGCTCAGTCCCATACAATCTAATGATTGTGATCTGAAAGCTCCATCCTGTCCTCATTAAAGAGATGACATGCCTCTTGTCCGTGTGATTTCTTATAATTCAATAAAGCGTGAACATTAACACTTAGATCACTAAAATTTAGCCAAGTGCTCAGATCATTACTCCTAACCCCTTCATTAGCAAAAAAATTCACAACAACATTGGCTTCTCTATAGGCATGTGAAATTTTAATTCTATCAAACTTAGCAAGTATCGAGATGGCGTCATCAATCCATGATTTTATTGTCCATAAGGGGGGGAATTGCCACGAAGGAAATCAATAATATTTTTGGAATCACCTTCAAGCCAGAGGTTTTTAAAGTTAAGAATTTGAGCTAAATTTATAATGTGAAAAGAGCCAGCAGCCTCCGCCAAGTGATTGGTTTGGGAACCAAGAGGAGTGGTCGTCGCACCTAGAAAATTGCCAAAGGATTCCCTTATGACTCCGCCACAGCTCGCCACCACCGGATTACCTTTAGCCGGACCATCAAAGTTAGCTTTCACCCATCCATTAGGAAGAAAAGACCAGCGAACACCCTCTCTATCCTTCTTGGATTTTTTAGGGGCGCAAGTAAAATCAAGGCTTATATTCCATTCCTTGGGAACTATAATGTCATAGGACGAGTGGGCCACTTTCTCGAAATTTCTAACCTTCTGAGAGATACGATTGAGGAATTGCGTTCTTTCCAAAGACCCCAAGCAACATGAGGGAAAGAGAAATTCCATAAAATCCTAAGAACTGAATTTCATGCAAAAATTTTAGTGATCACTCTTTTCTTGATGTTAAAGAGTGATCTTCATGAAGAGGATGGTAGTCATGACGCCATGTGAAGCTCATACCACAGTTCAGTGGGAGTTGTTGATAGTGATGTGTATACATCATTGGTAAGGTTATCTTTATGTGATTGGGGATATTTTTTTTCTTGGTTTAGAATGGTTTATATTATGTCATGGTTTACTCTCGATACGCATTTAGAGTTTGGCATGGTACTTGTTCTCTTGAGACTAGGATGCTTATGTATGTTATGATGCATGTGATCTCCTTGGAGGAGATGGTTAGATCATGAATTTCATGATTGGATCTTTGACATTGATCTTGTGCGGTTCTCTTATGTATTGGGTATATTAATCATTTGCTTAATTACTTCATGATAGTGCTATGCATGGCATTTGGAGTTTGGCATGGATTGGTTGGTTATAGTTCCTTATGGATACTTGGAGAAATAGGCGAGGCTTGAGTTCCCTTAAGGTTAGAGACATGTGTTGAGATTTTTACTCTTGATGAGACTTCAACAGGAAGTATGAGGAGCCTACACCTTGGTTGGACATGTGGTCAACACACTCGGCGATTTCGCATGCCTCTAAAGAGGCAGTTTGGTTACAGAGACTCGGGAAAGGTACTGGTTTTAATTGTAAGTAAGTTAAACTTGAATGTGATAGTTAGAGTGCTATTTTTTTAGCCAAAAATCCTATGTAGCATGCTCGTACTAAGCATGTTGATGTTCACTATCACTTTGGGAGAGAAATGGTTAAGAGTGGGAAGGTATTAATTGAGAAAGTTGACACTTTGATTAATGTTGCAGATTATCTTACGAAACCAGTTCCTATAGATAATTTCTCTTGGTTTTGAGTATTAATCATTTTCTTGTAGCTTCATGATTATGCAGGTTGCAATTGAAGTTGGCATGGATTGATTAGTTGGTACAGGAAGGCCACTGACCTTGAGTCCTATACTTGATTTATAAAATGATTTGTTTAAAATAATTGCAATGTATAATGTCAAGTGGGAGAATGTTCGAAATAGGATGCCATTTAATTGCAATCCTAAACATTATTTCATGTATCTCCTAAGTCCTTGGAAAGTGTTCCCCAACACTAGGATTAGAAAGAGATTAAATTTGAATGAAATGAACATGTAAATTGGCATTTGTAATTAATTCTAAATGATAAGAACTTGTGGGGATTCCCATGAAGAACTCCTACAAAATAGGAGCACATGGGGCACCCACATGGAAGGTGGAACCCACCTTGATTTAAGTTAATTGTTTGGAGAAAAGATAACACTTCAGTAATGCATGTAAAGATCCTAGAAGTTAGGAATTGATATTTACATGTATGAAGTTCAGTTCAATTTAGTTCAGTTCAGTATCAGTTCAATTCAATTCAGTATCGGTTTAGTTCAGTTTGGTTCAGTTCAATTAAGTTCTATTACGGTTCAGTTATCTTCAGTTGCATGTAGTTAGTTTCAGTTGAATGCTAGTTGACTTTAGTTGACTTGGAATGCATGACTAATGAATTGAGTTGCATGACAGATAACATGTGATACATTCAATTAAGTGGGGATGATCAATCATGCATCATGTTTGCATGAATTGATGGAGAGATATGTTTCAGCTAACAAAGATTGACTTGGACCCACCTTGGGTGCCAAAGTTGTCATCTTGGAGTTAACACTTTTGCATGATAAGATATTTTATAAGGCTTAGTTAAGTGGGTCCATTCTTGGGTGCCAACTTTGAGGAGAAGCTTACAAGATATCTTCGGAATAAACATTGAGTTAGGACTCCAGTTTTGGACGCCCAAATTAATGAAGGACTTGGTTTGAAATTATTTTTCATGGGAGAACTCTACTTGCAATGAATAGGTGTAGGTTTTGTGAGATAAGCTTTTTGCTTTGTAATTGTAAACTCTTTGGTGTTTACAAGGCTCGCTATTGTCTATAAATTGTAGCAAGTTGAAGAGAGTTCTATCAAATTTTATTGCAGGTTGTGAAGAAGATTTGTTGGAGGCAAAAGAAGCATCTCAAGCAAGGATTGGAATTATTGTAATATTATTATGAGATTAAATAATACATTAATTCTTGGTGGAGTTTTTTCCCGAAAGGGTTTCTCCATGGTATATGTTGTGTCACTTCTATCTTCTGGTCTTATTCTTCTACAATCTTATGTCTACTTCTGCAAATGGTAAAATGAATCTAAACACATAATCATATACAAAGAAATTGTAACAAGGAACACTTAATTAGATCTATAGTATAATAGTTTTACAAGTTTTAAAGCTACATAATTACCTCCATTTTCAACACAATCTATGGAATAAATGTTGAATAGTTAAATACAAAACCAATAACATATTTTCATGACTCTCTACAACACAAATTCCAAAACAATGATTTGAAAAGAATAAGCTCACATAGATCAAAAAGATCTGTGATATAATGATTGGACCTTAACTAAAAAATAGTGTATGTGTTATGCATTGCAAATATAAACAGGATGATCAACAAGAAAATATATAGTAAACAATGAATGGAAACTTTTATGCCCTCAAAACATAGTATATTTATCAAAAGTGTGCTTCAATTGTAGTTTTTAGAGGTGATGCTTCCGAATACACTTTTGAGGCAACCCTTCAAACATGCCATATAGTGATGTCATCAAACAAACCTATAATAGACCATGGTTCAAATTTTTGGAATTCAGTATCACTACTACATATCACACCCCAATGATGCATTTTACTTAGAAAACATCCTTTGTGTTTGAAAATGTTTGTACACCTTGCAAGGAAGCTAACCTCATTTATTTTTTTATGATATCTTAGATCTACAATGCAAATGCATCTCATGAAGCTGTGTCATTTCATAATTTGAATTAGGATGAGCACAGTTTCTTGCAAGAATCAATCAAATTTTTAAAATTCCTAAGTGCACGAACAAGATCCTAAATCTATGTAATCAATGCCTCTCCAAGCTCAAATATTACTTCTAAACCATGTTGGCTCTATAAATCATGATCATTTATAACCAATGATGGGTTGAAAAACCATGCCTTCCCAATTCCACTAAGATTTGAGCTCGAAAGCCTTACTTGTACTTTTAAGTCAAACTATGATTTGGGTTCTCTTATCTCATGTTTTAAGTTTTGGTCCTCATATACTCTAGGGTATTGCCAACTACAAACTAGTAATCTAGATTCCTTATAGCATTGTGTCACCAAGAATCTTGCAATTCTCTATAGTTTAGTATCTCAAGAATTTAAAACAACGAAACAACATAAACATGCTAATACAACTAAATGTTCACACCATGAAGACAAAAGGTAATTGGAACTATAAAAGAAAAGCCTTAAAAAAAGGCTATGTATGGTTCAGATGAACACTGTTTACCATTTGCAGTTCACTAAGATATGCTGCTCTAAAATATATGGAAGTTCAGACATGGACAAAAAGGTGCATTTATACTTGGAAACATCAGGCTTTTAGTTTTTTTTAGTGTATTTCTCATTTGCAAAGGACTGGGACTACCCTTCACTTGTTCAACTATCATGTGTTTCATAATTCTTGAAGCAAGGGTCTTAACTAGCATATGTAAAATCATGTTCACATGCCCTAAACCTGTATGCAATGCCATTATCCTCAACGGACCATTATGTATGCCAATATCCGAAGTTCATAAACACTGTCATTGAAAACAAACAATATTGCTATTCTTCATATACTATCCTTTTAATGGTATCTCCCACTGTGTTCAATTATGATAATGGTTACTGCTAGAATAAGGGTAACGAATCAGTTACAAAAAATAAGAGTTAAATTATGGATAGGGTTCAATGAAAATTAGTGTTTAATTAAGAGAACAATTTACTAAGGTTTAGGGTTAAATTGGAGCTACCATTTAATAATATAATTTAATAATAGTTACAATAAATTATTATAATAATGATAATATAATAATTATATAAAAATATAATATTATAGTAATGACTTATATATATATATATATATATATACAATATAATAATAAAATAATGATAATATAACAATTAAATAATAATTAATAAAAATATAATATAATAATAATAATTTCATACAATAGTAAAAATAAAATATTAATAATATAAAAAATACAATAAATTAAATAAACGTCTTAGAAGATATCTCTCCAAATATGTAGACTATTTTTAAAATATATATTAAATAATAATGCTTTCCCATTTGAATTAATTATTTTTTCAAAACAAAACAGCAAAGAAAAAGAAAATTCATAGGAAACCTCGTTTCTAGGTATATTTGATCAATAATAAAAGTAAATATTAAAAATATAAAATACAATAAATTAAATAAACGTCTTGCAAAATAGACTATATTTAAAATATATATACTAATTTATTTATGCTTTCTCATTTGAATTAATTATTTTATGAGAAAGAATTGCATATGATAGACAGTTCTTCTAGAACTTACAATCAAAACGGCAAAGAAAAAGCAAATTCATAGGAAACCTCGTTTCTGAGTATATTTGATCAATAATAAAAGTAAATATTAAAAATAAAAAATACAATAAATTTAATAAACGTCTTGCAAAATAGACTGTATTTAAAATATCTATAGTAATTTATTTATGCTTTCTCATTTGAATTAATTATTTTATGAGAAAGAATTGCATATGATAGATGCCTCTAGAACTTACAATTAAAACCCTAATAAAAAGCAAGTTCACATGCAACCTCGGGGCAGTAAAAATCAAACAATGGGTCCGCCAAATTCAGGTAAACATGTCTCCCTCTCGAGAGATTACGCATCGAGTTGAAATAAGAATGCGTCTCACCAGATCTGAAATGTGTAAGGTAATAGTTAGGGATTGTTTCTGGAAGAATAGTTAGGGATTGTTTCTGGATATAATCCATCACCCACCTGTGCAATTTTCTTGCAAGTTATTGGCTTACACATTCTTTATATTTAATGGTGCGTTGTATCAAATGCACATTCTTTGATTGCTTAAGCACCACCGGCTAATCTGTCTTTCATAGCTCTCCTTGGTTTCAATGAATTTAATCTGCCTGTTCTGATCCTCAAAGGCAGCCCCCTCTACATTCAACACGGACTTTTCAATCAATAATCTGGAGAGATCAGTCTGGAGGTAGTCATGTCCTTTATCCTTCTCCCACCCTCTCCCCATTAGACAAGACACACAGATCTTTTTCCCCACTGGAGGACTTATTGGGCATTTCAGTAATTTGAAATTCTGGGTAGAAGGGTAATTCATTGCCACAAACTTCTTGCCTGGCTTTTTCATCTGCGTCCCACAGATGAGCATTTTTCATCGTCCCCTTTTTCTCTTGATTCATCTACAGTTTTTATCTCGTCTCTTTTCTCCCCCACTTCCACCAAGAACCCTGTGTCCATGCTCTTTTATAATATTATCTAGTATTGATGAAATCCCTTTTCTGGCCATTTTTTGCTCCTTTTTACTCCTCGAAAAATCCCTTCCCTTGATGTCATATACGTTTATAGATGAGTCTGCATGCCCAATAACACGGCGAGGAATCCACTTTTCGCTCAATGCTTTAATTGCCAATACTGGAGGATGGTCGAATAATTAAAAGAGCTCATCCTCTTCTTCTGGACAGACACGATCTGGTCCAACATTTGCTCCTTAACAAATATACACCAGTCCCAACAAACATAAATGGGATATAATCCGATGTTTAACCCCCAACAGCTTGTGAGCCAAGAACTTGCAAGCAATTTGCACAGGTGGGTCAATGATTGCATCAAGCAAAAATTCCGAATATTTCGCACCCATTTCAGATCTGGTAAGACTCATTGTTATTTCAGCTCTATCGTAATCTCTGCAGGGGGATACATGTTTACCTGAATTTGGCAGACCCGCTGCTTGGTGGATTTGCTCTTCTGTAATCTGCATGCGGGTTTCTCCTACTCTCAATTCACTGTCGATGATCGCAGCCGCCCAGAGAGAAGTGCCGCATCTGTAGGTGACCGCCTTCAGGAATGGATGAATACATCTGTAGAAAGACTTCTTTAAGGTAATCACAGAGGTACTTTCGAAGCTTCCAAATACCTTCTTGCTTGCTTAGGAATAGTGCAGTAATAAAACTGTATACACTGAAATATGCCCTCATTGATGTATGATAACGAGGAAATGCATACATGATGCAAGCTGTCGTGTCCTACAAAAGTCAGAAAAACCATATAAGTTAGTTTAACACCAATACTATTTCAGCATAAGCTCTCCACAATGAATCAAGCAAATACTTTCACTTTATCTCTTTGTACAATAAGCAGTGACCATCTTGCATCTTGTGACTAAGTAGAATCCGCTGTACCTATTTCTTTAGGAGACGATCCATGTTCATTTTCAGTAGTGGCAGAGTTTTCGATTCTTCGCCTTTCTTCACCATAACCATACATACCTTTTATATTGTAGCACGGTTTAACAAAGTCTTCAGATGCAGAAAACCTTCTAGATAATGTCTCGTTAGATCTTGGCCGGTAATTACAGTTATAAAGATCCATTCCCCTCCGCCCAGGCACTGGTACGAACCTGGGCTAGGTCCAACTGTATAGTAGCGCTATCAACTACCACAACATGGAATAATATTCACTGTTCTGGTATTAATTCCAATTAACACCATTGTTATATTTTTATATTTTTATATTTTTTATTTAATTAAATTTTAACAGCAAATTTTATTATAAACTATGTTCTATATAAATTTTAATTACATCATCAATCAAGCATATGCCTATGTAATTTGTTTAAAATATGATACAATATTTATTTCTTTTATAATAATATTTATGAGAAAGGCTCTGTGCCATTATAGTGATTCTAATTATTTGTAAGATATTCTTATATCTATAAGTAATAATGTTTTTATATTATTATAAAAAAGTTTCTTAATTTATTTTAAATTTTAAAATTTTAAATATTTTTTTCCTCATTATTCTTTTTAATGTTTTTTCCTTATTATTATTATGAATATAAAATAAAATAAATTAATTTTACATTAATTTACTTATATTTATAATCAAGAATAAATTAATTTAAATATTTTAAATATTTTTGTCTAGAGAATAAAAATAGTACTTTTAAATTATTTTACCTTATTTAACTAATTTACCATTTATATTTATAATCAATAATAAATTAAAAATATTAAATTAATATAAATATTTTTTTCCAAAGAATAAAAATATTATTTTAAAATTATTTTATCTTATCTAACTGTAAATTATTTAAATTTTCAAAAAAAAATTTAAAAATATAATACTTCACATCTTATTAAATTAATTATTGTATTTGTTGATTTTTTATATTTTTATGAACTTTACTAATTTGTGAAAAGGGCCTAGAATTTTTCTTGATTGACATCACATAACAGTGTATTTTATATCATCTTTAATATGTTCATTTAATTCTTTTTTATTCCTTTCCAATAGAATGTCATAATTTCTTTTTAAATGTGGTTTTGTTGGTTTCCTATTCTCATTCATCCTGTTAGTGTCTTCGTGCTCATTGTCCTTTTCTTTATTTCCTTATCAGACATCAAAAAGTGTTCATTCATTTATAAAACAAAAAATTCCTTGCTTTATTGGCTTACAAATATATGTGATTCATCTTTTCCTCCTCCTCATTCAATTTCCTTGACGTACGCCCTTTAAAATTTCCCAGGTGTTTCACCATGTTTGCATGTCTAACAACAGCTTCGACAAGTTTAGGAGCCAACTCTATAAGACTCTAAAATTTCGTGCATGCGCCATCAATATCCCCTTCTGTCTTAATGAAATCACTGATGTTTGTAACTAAAAAGCCGAGAGTTACCAACTTGACTAAAAATTTCATAGTAGCGATCAAGATGTTGAATGGTATCTGCAAGATTTGAGTGCAAATTTGTGCCAGGCGACTCTGTTCTTACTTTAAACATTATGCCAAACAGTTATCACACCCTAGCTATTTTGTAGGGTTTATGCCCTGGTGATGTAGAGGGTTGCGGCTTTTGAAGTCTTGTATTTCCATTGTAGAAAATTGCCCTTAAATACCCAGCGTTTCCTATCGACTATCTACAGTATAGTCGCCTCGTCTATGATTCCAAAACCTTAAAGAAAGGAGTATAACACGTATGAACAGATATCTTTACTATAGGCCCAAAAAGAGTCCCATTCAATAAATGAACAAAAATGTACTTATCTTGTTTGTGCAAAGATTGTGCTTTAGAGGAGATTGGTTGATGGAATTGGATGAACACACGAAACAAACGAATACATGCAATGGCGATACAACATTACAGACATATTGATATGCTACGGATTTCATGTGCCAATAATGCAAAAAAAACACGAAAACGCTCAATAATTAAACAAGAATACAAATGATCAAATATAAATCATGAAGGGATAGCGATTGTAAATCTGTCTATATATGAAAAACTAATTCAACTAATTCTAGCAGAGCCAATCCTCTGAATCAAGGAACAAAAATGGTACCTTCATTAAATTAAGCCCACTTTCCTTTTCCTTTTGATTTTTAAAGTGGTTTATAGCTGGGAATCTATAACAATTCCTTTGGATATTACATTTTTTCTTAGGGTAGCTATGGACAACACTAAGTCATAGCTTAGTCATCGCCAGTGATAGGTGCTTAAGCATTTCAATGTGCACATGGATTTAACCATCCTATCATGGCACTCAATTAACAGGGATGGTAGGACATCTTAGCAGAAAGTGCGAGTTAAACATTGGTTGCTCACTTTCAAAAGCATCCCATTACCATTACACCACAATCCAATGGACCCATTGGATACTACCTTTTACAGATAGAGTAGTCTATTGTATTATATTAATTTCCAGATTGTACATGCAAATAAATGTAAATGTATCTACTCATTTTAAATATACAAGGGGAATGGCATGTGGGAGAAATGTTTTTGTATTTAAAAAATTCTTCAAGCATATCTCCAAGAACTAATCAATCCTTTGCGTCCATCTTTTTCAATGTACACCTTCCCGCAATAGAAGCTTTCAATTGCACTGAAAGATGTTGAAACTCTATCCATCCATAGCATCTTAGGAATTTAAAAAAAAAATTGTATCAATCATCAAATCATCATATCCTTCTTCCCCATTATATTGGGGGCCAAAAATGCAAAAACGAAAGATGGTGCACAGATGGAAACCCAAAGGAGACTCTATTTGTTTATCCTTCTATTTGAAAAGAATTAACTGCCATTTTGATACTGTGAATCCTCATTATTTCTGCTTAAGAAATTTAACTCTGCAAAATTAAAGGAATCTGTTAGATGTTAAATGATATAAATTATAAAATATGCAAGAAAATAAGTACCCATATTTGAAAATAGTAGCAGTGTCGTTTAGATTTTACTTTTTTAATTCTGATCAATGTTTTGTCAAAAGAAAATAAACTCAAAAATAAGAAAGGCGGAATTATGCCATGCAAGTTGTTAGAATGGTGAGGAAATTATAATTAAAGATCACATCAATGTTGTAAACAAAACACAAAATGAAAATAGTATTTTGGTTTCATCCCGATGATTTTATATTGAATTCATTTTCATATGAAGCCACAAGTTTTCCATACAAACTACCATACCTGAATAACTTCCCAGCCAGCTAACTAACCTAATAACTAATTACTAAATGTAAACATCAATTCCTAACAACTCCCTCTTAAAATTTACATTACAAAAAAGAAAACCAAAATATTGTATCAGCATTAACCTAAACTTCTTGGTCTAGGAAAATGGTTGATTAGCCAACCGTGCATACACATCAACCCAAACTCCTTTGTCCAGGAAAATGTCTTGAGCATCAACCCAAAATCCTTAGGTCTAGGTAAATGTTCTGATTATCCACCTTTGCATCAGCATCAATCTAAACTCCTCATGTTTAGATAAATGTTCTGATTTTCCAATGTTTACCTATGAATCGAGACACACTCCATTATCCACAATCCACAGTAACACTCCTCCATTTGTGGATCGAGACTTACTTACTCAATTATCCATAAATACGCATCTGCAAAACTATGGATCAAGAAAAACTCAATTATCCATAAATGGTTTGTGGATTCAACTATCCACAGACCAACAATACCTCACCAAGTTTGTGGATTCAATTATCCACAGACCAACAAAACACTGCATGCTCCATCTTGCTCCTGAAAAGATTGTGAATGAAACAAATGCTTCTCATGCAAGAATCATCCCTAAGTGAGAAGGTAGCTGGGTACGATAGATGTCCTCCTGCATCCCTTTCCTCCAACCTCTAATATGACCACTTTAGATCTTAGTCTTAAAATACAACATTAATGGCTTTGAACGCATCATTAGTAAATGCATTAAAGTGTACATACATAAAGATGTCGAATTCAACCGATAATGCATCAATTGCAAATATTATCCAGATTAGCCTTGCAACACTTTATTTTCCTTATCACTCCAAAGAAAGCAAATCTATTCACCTATTTAAATAATGTGACTACACCCTTATTTCTCCAAAACAATAAACCCCATTTTTAAATCGTTTTTTCTTTTTTTTTTAACCGTATTACATTTGTAATTAATACTTTATTTTAATATACGCTAATTTGAACCCACTAGCATTTAACTTCAAATACATATTGAAATAACCAACTTGCCTGTGCATCATTTGTAGTGAAATTCAACTCACAAACAATTTATCCTTTTATCTTCATATTCTATAAAAAAAATATAGTTGGTCCCAAAATTAACAATAGAGATACATAACCCTAACCTTCACTCAACAAATGAAACGAAAACAACTTACATGCACCCACACTTCTGCAGATTTGTTAAGCCTCCTCCTATCCTACGCACTCTTATCTCATCCTTTCCACCTTTCACATAATTTTCAACAGTGACTCTTTGCACAACATTCCACAACTTCACGCCTTTACACACTAGTCTACAGATATACAGGGATCTCCACACGGATTCTGTTGGAAATTCACCCATTGACATCACTCAGAGTCACTCATTCCTGCCACGAACCTTCCCTTCAGTCACTTCCTAACGTCCCTCTAATACCTTATGGTCACGGTGGGTACAGACAAGCCTACGCTTCCTTCAAGTCTCACCCTTTTTTAATTCTTCGCATGCCTTTCTTCTGCATCTTCAGACGCCCAGCAGATATTTATCAAAAAAATTCACTCGTTACGCCTGAATTAAATATGGAATTATTTTGATCATTCTTCATTTTCCAAGTTTAACACACAGCCACAATACCAGAATTGCTCCGATACCAGTGTTAGAATGATAGAGAAAATTATAATTAAAGATCACATCATTGTTGTAAAAAATAACTAACTTAATAATTAATTATTAAATGTTAACCTTAATTCCTAACACAAGTTACAAATATGAAGGTAAGAGAAAGTATAAATCTCATATGAACAGGCTAAATTATATTCATCATGAGCACTCAGAGTATTGGTGGATTAGAACTGTAGCTATTGCTAGATTGTTAAGGTTCAGTTTACTCCAGAGCATCATCATGAGATCAATACCCAAGGTTACAAAATTTGAATAGTGAATAAGGTAAATGGAAAGAATTCCCCTTTTGGGTCTCCACAAAAGGGGTCTCATGTGCTAGAATAGCATATTGCGTGAGTCAAATGAAGGATCACACAGTGAGATGTGAAATATCAATTTTAAAATCATTTTCCAATACATTCTTTTGTCTAGAAGTTATGTCCACATTATCCTTTTCCTTTTCTACACATCGATCAAAATCTTGGACAGAAACTACAGGATTATAGCTAGAAAAAAAGGAGAAGTAAAACATACTTCATCATCATCTTGCAAGTTTATGTCTTCAAATCTTTCACGCAATGACTCCCTGTCATCTTTGGCTTCCCAGATCTTCCTACCCCAGCACTGCGTATGTGCATAGAAAACGCAGTGAAGAAAATGCAAAATACAAAAACTAAGAATTTAGATGGTATAAACTGGAAAATCCGCAATGGTTTTCTAGACTTGGTACAACTTTGGAGAAACTACATTCATTGTACAGACAAATAAATACTACGATTACTAAAAAAATTTTAACACTTAGCTTTGAGATATCAATTTGTATCTCTATTTAACAAAATAAGCCAGGAATTTGAATTTTACAATTTACAAAATTATTAGATTTCATTGAGCGCATAAAAGGTAAACTACACACTCATTATTTAGACTTAAGCAAGAACAAGTACAAAAACTCATCCTACTAGAATATGCATTCCAATTAGATAGATGTAAGGTTGCTAGAATAAAGAGCTGAATGATATTATTAGCAAGTTAAAAGCGTTATACATAGAATTCAAAGATAATGAATCTTGCCAGTAAAAAATATAAAAAATCCAACTAAAAGCATAGGTAATAATAACCCAAAAAATACTAGCATTCATCCCTGAGTTACAATAAACTACAAAGACCATTTAACCCAGACGAGATGCTATGCAAACCAATCTCAAAGATAAAGCGTCTACGTAAAAAATTTCCTTGATAATATACAAATCTGTAAAATGCAGACATCTTTCAGAATTGAAAGAGATATTGTTGCTAGATCTATAACACAGTGATGCCTAAGAAAGAAAAGCCCTGTTCCAGCTCATAAATCCAATCAATGCTCCTGAGCAGCATCAATAAAGGCCTTGATATGTCTCTGATAGACAAAAGCACCTCAATCAAATACTACCTTAGTAATACCTTTTTCAAGGCAATCTTTGCCAATTGTTTCAGCAATGGGGAGTCTCCCCAAGTTCAGGCCTCGACAAGATAGTGATTAATGTAACTGTAACGGTATATTTCTCCAAAATACTACTAGAGGTACCCAAAATCCTAAATAACTATACAAAACATCTATATTTCATTTATTGAGTAAACTTTTGTTTTTGGTGGTCAATCTGTATTAATTCGAACAAGTACCATTCAGCTTCCAAAGAATCATTAGCAAATCTGTTGAGCAGAGAAAGGTTCAGTTCATATAATGTTGAAGTAAGAGGAAATTTTCCTCAATAGTGACTAAAGTATTATACAATGTGCAATTTATTTTTATTCCATTAATTTTTATTCCATTCTTATTGAGTTCCATAAGCAAAAGTTTACATTCTCTTTTGAAAAGATCTATCACTAGTATAGCTTGTGTGAGCCATGTCATTACATAAATTATATCTTCAATTGACTACATATTCTTAGGTTTCATATTTTCTAATGATTAATCTATTCTCAGATGAGTGGCTACAAGAGCGATTTATCAACTATCTATTAGAAGCAATAACTAAACTTGCAAATCAAGTAACATCTATTTCTCATTTTTATATTATTTTTTGTGCATTTTTAATTAAATATCATAATTATCTTCCAACTTAGAATAAAATCTCTCTTCATAACACATTAAATAATGGTTGATATTGTTGGTGTTGATAACTATAACAAATGTGAGCAAGAAATTGTACCCAACATTGATATTTCTTTAAAAACAACTTATTTCCACTAGAATATTTTTCGTATACCGTTGGAGATTGTCTATTTGATAGTCTTCAAGTATTGCTTCATTTTCATTATACTTCAAATGAATTACAAAATGGATTAGTTGATTACTTTATGTTGTTGTTATCCAAAGATGATTTTGATGCATTACAAGCACTTGTACATGAATTGCATCCAGAAATCTTGTATGAAATACACAATCTATATGACACATGACAACTTATTTAGGTAAAATGTGATTATTTGCATCAAGTGCTATACCAGAACAAGAGAGGCCTTTGGGGTGACACATTTTACATACAATGGGTATCGAAATGGTTAATCATACCAATTACATTGTGGTCAACAACTACAAAGAAAAAGTACTTACATTTCAACCACAATATTCAAAAAAAAAAGTTGTATTCAATTTTATTTCATGACGAAAATCTAAACTATGGTCATTATGAACCATTATTTTGCAAAAAATAATTCATTTATAGTCCTATACTATCAAATTACCTTTCCTACAACTATGAAACATTGGAAAGCTAACAGCAGCATATTGCACTTGAAATGGAACCGAATGGAGTGAAAAAGGCAACTATGATGACAAGAAATTGTGGTAAAAGCCTTTTTCAATGCTATATGTTACTTGATGAATGGAGAATTTGATACTGAAAAATTAAGACTGTACATTGCGCAACCTTTTTGTAATTCAACTAAAGGTAGTTGTACAAATTTTACTAGCTATCAAGAGCATTTATTGAAAGAAAATATGTTAGACACAATACCATTTCTTTTAAACTATAAACAATATACTATCAACATGGCAATGCCATATGCAGAAGGGAAAATTGAAGGAGTTTCATTTTGTTTACAATGGTTAGCAACTATACTAAAAATACATATTTGTTTATGGTCTTCAACTAGTAAACAAATTGAGAAAGTTTTTCATAGCAAAATAAGCACAAACAACACATATAACATAATCACATTTAAAACAAGTACTAAAGATATGCACTACGAGCCGCTAGTGACAACAAATACTATTGAACGAATTGAAAGAAGTTGAACTTCTGCATATTCTCTTGTAAAACAAAAAGAAAGTCATGTAGGGAAAAAAAGTGAAATATCTTTAGAACCGATTAATAGTAAAGTACATGAACCAATATTGCTCAAAAGAAAAAAATATCACTTACTGCGTAATTAAAAACCAAGTAAAAAAAAAAAAAAAAACCCCATGATACCATCAAATCAAATTCAACAATGAAAAAGAAAAAGGGAAATATTTTTCAGGCCAAATTATAGTAAACTACACGAAGTGGAAACTCTTATAAGAAATTAAAATCCCTTACTAAATTGAAGAGAATATTGTGTACTTACAAACCAACTAAACAACATTGTTCTAATAAAGGAAATACTAAAAAAAAATTCCAATGGAAATATATTTCAAAGAAATTGAAGACACTCCTCAATATGAATGTTATATATGTCACCGACTGCAATTTCAACATAAACAGTGTCTTTCTTTCACTGCTAGGTCTTCTTCCACTGTATAGTCATAAACAGTGTCTTTCTTTCATGCCTCTGTCAACCTTTAATCTACTATAAGGTCTATCCAGTTGTTCCCCAGATCTTTTCTTCTGAACAACATCATATCTCCCTAATATTTGTAGTTGCTCTTTGTTGATATGTCACTCTCTTCCTCTCCTATTCCATGTCATTGCTCACTTTTTTGTTAGAGATCTTAGGTAGGCTTCTTACAGAAATACACATGCAATTTTTAGTTAAATCAAATAAACTATTTTGCTCTGGGAATAAAAAGAGCTATGTTTTGTGTAACTGGTAGATTGCCAAAATGCTTGAAAAACCTATGGAACCTTCAAGGATTATTTTAAAATATTTTTACTTGACTTTGTTAAGTTATAAGAACAAGATTCAAATAAAACAAAATAGCAAGAACAGTGGTTGCATTTTTCTCTTGGCCTACATTAATAAGACAATAGTGCATACCATGTATTTAACTATTTTTTTCAAAACCATGCATGTGAACTTCTTTTGATTGAAGTTGCTATCCTTACTTCTAATAACATGACAAAAACCCATAAGCTAATTACTTCCTTTGGTATGGGGGTTTGAACTTTGAAGTGTCCATCTATTGTGCACATTTATTCTTTGTTGAAGGTAGGACCCAGTTGGATAGTTTGAGAAAGTATATTTTAACTTAGGAATGCAGTATTGACATAGAAACTTCATAATCCCTTGATCGTGAAGTTCCAACATTCAATTAATGTGTCGATTTCCCCCAACTGCTTCTAGGAATTCATTTTATCCTTGGATTTCATAGGTATGGTTTAACAAAAGAGAGAGAAAATGTACATCGTGCTTGCACATAAATACTTTTGATTTTTTAGTTGCGTCAATGAAACAATGGATGACTAACACAATATAACACCACAAAAAACCTCATGGAACCCATAGACTAGAGAGTGTAAATGCCAACAAGGTTTCCTGAGAAGCAAGTAAACAATCTATTGGGAATAGGATGCCATTTAATTGCAATCTTAAACATTATTTCATGTATCTCCTAAGTCCTTGGAAAGTGTTCCCCAATATTAGGATTAGAAAGAGATTAAATTTGAATGAAATGAACATGTAAATTTCCATTTGTAATTAATTCTAAATGATAGGAACTTGTGGGGATGCCCATGAAGAGCTCCTACAAAATAGGAGCACATGGGGCACCCACATTGAAGGTGGAACCCGCCTTGAGTTAAGTTAACTATTTGGAGAAAAGATAACACTTAAAAAATGCATGTAAATATCCTAGAAGTTAGGAATTGATGTTTACATGCATGAAGTTCAGTTCAGTTCAATTCAGTATCAGTTCAGTTATGGTTCAGTTATCTTCAACTGCATGTAGTTAGTTTAAGTTGAATGCTAGTTGACTTGGAATGCATGACTAATGACCTGAGTTGCATGAGAGATAATAGGTGATACATTCATTTAAGTGGGGATTATCAATCATGCATCATGTTTGCATGAATTGATGGAGAGATATGTTTCAGTTAACAGAGATTGACTTGGACCCACCTTGGCCGCCCCTGTTGGCATCTTGGAGTTAACACTTTTGCATGATAGTATATTTTAGAAGGCTGAGTTAAGTGGGTCCATTCTTGGGTGCCAACTCTGAGGAGAAGCTTACAAGATATCTTCAGAATCAACGTTGAGTTAGGACTTCAGTTTTGGACACCCAAATTAATGGAATTTGTTTGACATTGTTTTTCACAGGAGAACTCTACTTGCAAAGAATAGGCGTAGGATTTGTGAGATAAGCTTTGCGCTTTGTAACTATAAACTTTTGGGGGTTTACAAGGCTCTTTATTATTTATAAATTTCAACAAGTTGAAGAGAGTTCTATTAGATTTTTTTATAGGTTGTGAAGAAGATTTGTTGAAGGAAAAAGAAGCATCTCAAGCAAGGATTGGAATTATTGTAATCTTATTCTGAGATTAAATAGTACATTGATTCTTGGTGGAGTTTTTCCCAAATGGGTTTCTCGACGGTAGATGTTGTGTCACTTCTATCTTATGGGCTTATTATTCTACAATCTTCTGTCTACTTCTTCAAATGGTAAAATGAATCTAAACAGATAATCATATACAAAGAAATTGTAACAGAGAACACTTAATTAGATCTATAGTATGATAGTTTTACAATTTTTAAAGCTACATAGGGGAAAGGACCCAGTTACAGCCCCCCATTAAATTACTGCCACCTCCATACTCACTTAACCCCCCCAAAAAAAATCACTTTCATCCATTAAAAAAATTATTTTATTGAATAACTAATTACAAAAACACCAATAGTTGCTCATTAAGTGCTAAATTGAATGATTTGAGTGGATTTTAAGTGCTAAAATAGCTGTAATTGACTGAAATTATAGTGGTGGATACTGGGACATTAGGTGAGGGCAAACAGACGGCACCTCTAAAAGGTTAATTTTTGACCTCCGCGCGCATATCCAAAGCTTCCACACTCGATCGAATTTCCCATAAGCCAAAACCTTAGTTATGAGCACTTAACTCGTGAGCAAAAAAAACCCATAATTGTTTTTTTCGATCCAATGTACTATTTGAATTCTACAGTTGCGCGAAGTTAGCCCTACCGAATATTGGGTCTTATCCCCTAATCACCTCCATTTTCAACATTTGGTATCAAAGCTGATGGTTGGGTAGAGTTTGGAACACCTTTCTCTTAAAATTTTAAAGGTTTTTTGGATGTAGTGGGAGCTTTTACTATTGCGTTATTGTTGATTTTGAAAAAAATGTTTGCTACAATGAGTTTTAATTCTCATTTAGATATTGAAAGATTCAATGGATCTAATTATGAGATGTGGAAACTAAAATTGGACGATCCTTGAAGAGAGAGATCAATGGTTAGTTGTTGGTAATGAGACAAAGTCACCTACAATGATGTCAAATGAGGATTGGGCTAAGCTTGATAAGAAGGCAAGAGGGACCATAAGATTATGTCTTGTCGATGTTGTTCTCTTGAATGTTTTAGAAGAAGCTACTGCATATAAATTGTGGAAGAGGATAGGTGATATTTATCAAACTAAAAATCTTACTAATAAGTTGTATCTGAAAAAGATAGTTGTATTCATTAAAGATGAAAGATGGTGATTTTGTTGCAAATCATTTGAATGCTTTTAATTTGATTCTAAGTTAGTTAGCATTTGTAGATGTAAAGCTAGAAGATGAAGATAAATGCATTTTGTTACTTTGTTCTTTACCACAATCTTGAAAAAATCTAATTGTTGCTATTAGTGGTAGTGGTGCATATGTGAAGATGGACAATATAATTCCTACTCTCCTATCAGAGGAGATGAGGAGGAAGTCTAAAATGGAAATCCAAGATGCCTTGTTTGTAAAAGGTAGGCTTGAGAAAAAGAAACCCAAGGGAGACAAGGAAGGGAAGGGTAAGTCCAAAGGATGGAGTAAGGTAAAGTGTTGGAACTGTGGGAAATTGAGACATGTGAAGAAGGATTGTAAGAACAGGGAAAATATTTTTTATTCTTCTACAGAGGAATCCTCAGATGACGGTAATCATGAATTGATCATTTCATGCACAATTTTTTTTGATAAAGGGTAAAATGGGTTTTACAGGGACCCGAAACCACAAAGTTTACAACATAAAAGAAGGGAAAGAAAAGTCCAAGAAAAACAACCAGCTGCACAAAAGATAAAAACAAAAATAAGCAGCAACCAACTGCAAAAGACCAAAGAGGTCAAGCAATAAAAGCTAGCTGAAAAGCAAACTAAAAACCGGCAGCAATTAACCCACCGTCTTCAGCACAGACTCGCTCTCGGCCTCCAGGTTCTGCATATCATGAACCCCCTTCTTCAAAGTTTGAATCATATTCAGAGTGGGGGGAGCCTTCCTCTTCAGGTTGGCCCTGGTTCTCTTAAAAATGCCAGCATCCACCTCCTGGTTTCTTTCATTGGTATCCTCCAGATCAACCACCAGAGACTCCTATTGGGCTTTGTCCAATTTCTCAGTCATGGAATTGATGATGATGGCGTTGTGTCTGGCCATACGATTTTTTTGCTTAGCAACAATTTTGATAGTATTTTTCATTTTCTCCACCTCAATTTCAACATTTTTGATCTTCCCAGCTTGGTAATGAATATCTTTGCTGAGACCATAATCTCTTCGTTCCACCTCTTTCTTTTCAATCGCCACAACCTTGGCACCCAAATCTTCCAATTTACTTTGAAGGGCCCAATTTTTTATCTTTAGCTCATTAATTTCATTGAAGGTCCATTTCAAAAGTTTGAAATGGATATCAACATTATTTCTAGCTAAATTCAAAACATCTACAGAGGGATCCCTATCAGTGTTGAAACAAGTATTGGCAAGGTCAGGAGTAACAGGGGATCTAGTTCTAGCAATTCTATCCAACGATGGGCCAGCAGAGGGCTGAGTATTGTTAGCACCAGATGCCTCAGTGTCAGGGGAATATTCAGAGTACGAGATAAGGTTTTTAACCTGGGTATTCTTATCAAGAAAAATGGTTTTGAGGGAGGGGATTCCCGGCTCAAGAACAGAACGAGCTTTAATAGTAAGTTGGCTAGGGTTAATCTTGCCAAAATGGACAGCAGGCGGGCTAAGGACAGTTCTAGCTAGACTTAAATTGGGGAAAAACCTCTAGCAGTTGGGTTCAATACTGTCTTCCTCAAAATCAGGGGAGGCTTCTAGATTAGGAGGGACGGGAATTTTTTGGTAATGCTCCACAATTAATCTAATCAAGCCTGTATGCAAAATAGGGAATCTTCTAGGGTTTTTCTTATGGTCATACAAAATTTTCCTCAAAGAACAGAGAAGATGGTAGGGGAAAGAAACCCTTACCTTGTGGCAGAATTGGTTGAGTAGGGCAAAGCGATAACCGTGGACCCTGGTGAAACAACCATCCACAGTTATGTGCTCCATGATAACACGTAGAACCTTTCTCCATAGGGATTTTATGGTGTCGGCTTCAAAGTAGTTGTTAGCAATTTTCACCAAATTTAGTCTTTCTTTCTCTTTTTTTTGGAAATCTGATGACGACATTGTTAGAAAAAACCCTATCCCTGAAAAATTTCTTCCCATCAGCAGACATTCCTGTCACTTCAGCTATCAGGTTTTCATTGAGCTCAACTTTCCAACCAAAAAGGGTAAGATCCCCATTATTCCAATTTTTCTCAAAAAGATCCGTAGCCTCCTGATTGGATCCATGGAGCTTCTCCAGGAAAGGAAGTAACCCACCACTTTGAACTTTATTCCATGCCTTAACATTTTTTGTGTGCATCTCATAGTTGTCCAGCTCAATTGTTTTCCTATTTCCACCCATCTTGGCCGACACAGTGGCGCAGACAAAGACGAAATCTTTACTAGAACTGGTCCCGCCAAATCTAAGAACCTGCAAAGCGTGCCAAGCCACCTTGTAGACTAAGCAACTGAGCTCGGTCCCATACAATCTAATGATTGTGATCTGAAAGCTCCATCATGTCCTCATTAAAGAGATGACATGCCTCTTGTCCGTGTGATTTCTTATAATTCAATAAAGCATGAACATTAACACTTAGATCACTAAAATTTAGCCAAGTGCTCAGATCATTACTCCTAACCCCTTCATTAGCAAAAAAATTCACAACAACATTGGCTTCTCTATAGGCATGTGAAATTTTAATTCTATCAAACTTAGCAAGTATCGAGATGGTGTCATCAATCCATGATTTTATTGTCCATAAGGGGGGGAATTGCCACGAAGGAAATCAATAATATTTTTGGAATCACCTTCAAGCCAGAGGTTTTTAAAGTTAAGAATTTGAGCTAAATTTATAATGTGAAAAGCGCCAGCAGCCTCAGCCAAGTGATTGGTTTGGGAACCAAGAGGAGTGGTCGTCGCACCTAGAAAATTGCCAAAGGATTCCCTTATGACTCCGCCACAGCTCGCCACCACCGGATTACCTTTAGCCGCACCATCAAAGTTAGCTTTCACCCATCCATTAGGAAGAAAAGACCAGTGAACACCCTCTCTATCCTTCTTGAATTTTTTAGGGGCGCAAGGAAAATCAAGGCTTATATTCCATTCCTTGGCAACTATAATGTCATAGGACGAGTGGGCCACTTTCTCAAAATTTCTAACCTTCTGAGAGATACGATTGAGGAATTGCGTTCTTTCCAAAGACCCCAAGCAACATGAGGGAAAGAGAAATTCCATAAAATCCTAAGAACTGAATTTCATGCAAAAATTTTAGTGATCACTCTTTTCTTGATGTTAAAGAGTGATCTTCATGAAGAGGATGGTAGTCATGACGCCATGTGTAGCTCATACCACAGTTCAGTGGGAGTTGTTGATAGTGATGTGTATACATCATTGGTAAGGTTATGTTTATGTGATTGGGGATATTTTTTTTCTTGGTTTAGAATGGTTTATATTATGTCATGGTTTACTCTCGATACGCATTTAGAGTTTGGCATGGTACTTGTTCTCTTGAGACTAGGATGCTTATGTATGTTATGATGCATGTGATCTCCTTGGAGGAGATGGTTAGATCATGAATTTCATGATTGGATCTTTGACATTGATCTTGTGCGGTTCTCTTATGTATTGGGTATATTAATGATAAGATATTTTATAAGGCTATTTTATTGATCTTGTGCGGTTCTCTTATAAGGCTTAGTTAAGTGGGTCCATTCTTGGGTGCCAACTTTGAGGAGAAGCTTACAAGATATCTTCAGAATAAACATTGAGTTAGGACTCCAGTTTTGGACGCCCAAATTAATGAAGGACTTGGTTTGAAATTATTTTTCATGGGAGAACTCTACTTGCAATGAATAGGTGTAGGTTTTGTGAGATAAGCTTTTTTCTTTGTAATTGTAAACTCTTTGGTGTTTACAAGGCTCGCTATTGTCTATAAATTGTAGCAAGTTGAAGAGAGTTCTATCAAATTTTATTGCAGGTTGTGAAGAAGATTTGTTGGAGGCAAAAGAAGCATCTCAAGCAAGGATTGGAATTATTGTAATATTATTATGAGATTAAATAATACATTAATTCTTGGTGGAGTTTTTTCCCGAAAGGGTTTCTCCATGGTATATGTTGTGTCACTTCTATCTTTTGGTCTTATTCTTCTACAATCTTCTGTCTACTTCTACAAATGGTAAAATGAATCTAAACACATAATCATATACAAAGAAATTGTAACAAGGAACACTTAATTACATCTATAGTATTGATCCGGTGGATATTTTTAGTGGAAATTGAAGTGTCTCATTTTCCTCCAGAATCAGCACCATCAGAAAAAGCTCGATGTTCTGATTCCAACGCAACTCGAATAGAGCAAAAAGGAGTTCGTTTGCGCAAGTTACGGCCAGTCAAACCTTGGGTCAAACTGGGATCAGAGGGCATCCAGGAAGTGGAAAAAAATGATGTCTTCAAAATTTTTCAAAGTTGGCATCATCGCAAAGAGCTCGTCGCAAGCTTTCGAATGCAACTCATTTCGTCGAAATCCAACATCGTATGCGAGAGTTATCAGCGGTCAAAGCTTTCAGTTGACTTTTGAGGTGGACCGTACGGATGCTAACGTCAGCATTCTGTACTGTACGAACAGTGAAGTGGATGAACCAGAATCTTCCATTTGGCATCCACGTCGGCAATGTACGGATCCAATCAGAGGCCGACACGTGGCATCTGTACGCCACTTCATCATATGAGTCAACAGACACATCATCGCAGAGTCAGCAGTCCAGTCAGTGACACATCATTGGCCTAGTCAGCATCCATGTCAGCTCTGTCGTCGAATCAAGTTTTGCCACATGGCACCTCCTCGGCATGCCACATGGCCTATATCTTCGTCTGGCGGGTCTGTTTGTTAGTTTGTTAAAAGGGATTGTTAGAGGGTTTCGAACTCGTCACCTCCTCTTCACTGCGAAAACCTCCTACCAACTCGGCTAAAAATCTGGACTTAACTATATCCGGCGGGTAGTTTCTTTTGTTATGGCTTTGTTGTATATTGTGAAAAGGGAACCGATGGCCGGGAGTGGAACCCGGAACCGCTGGGTTCCCAAAATATATGATCACCGACGAGCCATCGAACAATTCATGACTATTATTGGCATCGGTTTTAGTTGATAATTGATGGAAACCGAATGCCTAAATAAATTTAAACAAACTCTCCTACTCAAAAATTAAAACAAACAAATAATCCTTTTAAGGATTAACCAAAAACCTTCCAAAATAGAATAAGCCCAGGAGTTAAAAAAATAAAGGGCCTTAAATTAAATCAAAAAATATTAAGGGATTTTTAATATGGATTTTTATATAAATTGGGAGACTAAGTTGTTTTTTGGGAGATATGGAGGATTTTCAAATATATGATTTTTAATTTGGAGAGATAAGGTGAATATTGTCAAATCAATTGGTTAAAGGCCAATTTGAGCAAATTTTATGTATAAAAAGGGGGTGTGAGGTGAGAGTTGCTATTAAGTTTTTTTCAGGTGATGAAGTCTTGAAGCTGTGGTGACACGAAAGAGAGGTCTTGTGGAGATTCTTTGAGCCATTCTTGTATGCCAGAGCACTGTTATGCTGCCAAAGTGCTTGGAGAATGGTTGTGGTGCTTTTGTAATTGATTCTGGAGTTAATCAGATCGGTCTCTCTATTGGAGTGGACCCGGAGACGTAGTTACGTTTGTGACGAACTTCGTTACCAATTTGTTTGCACTTCTTCTCTCCTCTCTCATGTTCTGATTTGTCACTTTAAGTTTAAGTTTTTAATGCACAATTATGTTATTGTATGCATGAATTCAAATTTCATAAACTTGGAATAATCATTGTAAAAGTTTAAACATTCAATACTGCATATAGTCTAGATCCTATACAGATCAAGTTGGTATCAGAGCTCAGTCGACTATTATTGCAATTATTTGTTTTTTTGAATGCTAACGAGATCCGTGATTCAAGGGTGAAGGAAAGCTCTTAAGACTTTGATCCCGGACGGGAAGCAAAGAAGTTTTTTGCATGCTTGCCGGAATGGAGGTTCCTAAAGAAATCAAGAGCAGGAATTCCCTCAAGAGCATTCCTTTGAGATGGAGCGCTGGCGTACATTCTTTTAGGAGAGACAAGAACTAAGGAACGCGGAAGGAGGCCTCGTCACAAGCATGCTCGTGGAAGACAAGAAGTGTCGCAAATATGGCATGGCGCTAATCAGATCATCCCTTTCTCTTCTCCTCCCTCTTTCTCCTTCTCCTCTTCTCTCCATCTTCCTTATCTCTAGTTCTTCCTAATCCTTCAAGAGTGGGTGCATAGTTTCCAAATTAAGTTGATGTGAAAATTTGATTTACTGTGCGCCGTGGTGAACTTAATGCTGAAAATGATGACGGATTCAAATGCTTTCGAAGTCTACCGAGAGTCCGTAATCCCATTATGATGTTTGATAGGATCCAATTAGCGGCCTTCATAGGGTACAACTTAACCTGTGGAGAGTAAGATCTAAGGCGTAAGCTCTCTACCATGCAGTAGAGCTGTGGGCTTAACTTGGGAAGCAGAATTTATTAATGCTCTCAAGGAAGCAAATTCCTATCCCTTAGGATATAAAGCAGTTTAATGATGGATCGCAAATGCCAGTAAGGGAAAGCCAAACCGGCCCAAGAGCAATTCACGAAATTTGTGAAAAGGCTTATTGCTGAATCGTTCTTTTGTACACCTGTGACACTTTGTTGAAGTACAGGAGGTTTGCATTCTATCTTAGGGCATTCCATTCTTGGCCTTTGAACCCGTAATTGACGCAGCGTCCGTCTGCTTACACAATTTAGGAGTCAAGGGAAGCGATTCCTTTAATATTAAGTTTCTATTAATGATGTAAAGAAATCTTCTAAGGTTGCAAAGACAGGGAAAGGAAAGAAGGCAGCTACAGTTAAGAAGGATGATAAGCTTTCTTGCACTCATTGTGACAGGAAGGGTCATGATGAAGAACATTGTTGGCAGTTGCATCCTGAACTGAAGCCTAAGTGGGCTCAAAAACGTAATCAGAAACATAAAGGTAAGGAGAAAGTCGCAAATGTTGTTATGGATCTTGGTTCAGATTCAGATGATGAGACTAAGATAACAACTATGGGTCTAAAAGATAAAGCTCCTATTTCTGGTGTTTTTGTTGCTAGTTGTGCTTCTACTTCTACAGTTAATGATTTCTCTGAAGATGTGAAAAGGAATGAGTTGTTTCATTTAAGGGTTGTTGCTAAGAATAGTAAAATCAATGCACTCATAGATAGTGGTTCTCAAGTGAATTTAATTTCTGAAAGTGTTGTAAAGAACTTGGGATTGAAAACTACACTACATAAGAAACCTTATCCACTAGGCTGGATTTGCGAAAATGATAAGTTGCAAATAACAAGACAATGCACCTTAAGATTCACAATCACTAGTAAATTTGTGGATGAAGTACAATTTGATGTGGTTACACTGGATATCTGTGGGATAGTGCTTGGTAGCCCTTATTTATATGATAGGAAAGCAATTTTCTACAGGGAAAAGAATCATTATCACTTGTTTAAAGATGGCATTCAGTATATTGTACATTCTCACAGGATTAAGACTGATTGTTCTTTTGCAAACACAGGGCAATTAAAGAGGGTGATTAATGCAAGTAAAGAGTTAACTCTTATGTCTGTCAGTACAGGTGGTTCTAAACTTGAACTTGGAGTAGCTAACCAGGGTCAGATGTTGCAGGATGCACCTATAGTACAACATGAGGGAATGATGATTGAAAGCATTGATGGTTCCTTGGGTAAAAATGTTCCTGTTTTGAAGGATCAGATTGTTGTTGACTTATTCTCTTTCATTTCTGCATTATTGTTCAGCTTGATGCTAGGCAATTTTTGTTGGTTAGTGGCTACGACATTTGATGTAGAAGCTTATGGAAGTGATAGAATAATGTTTATGTTCAACAATATTGTTGCAGTCTTCATTGTGCTTGTGAGCCAGATATTCAGATGTACAGAGGATACATGACAAGTGGGGAGGCCAAGTCCTCACTTATTGTCAGAATAGATGTCACTTTTGGAGGTCCAAAAGGTCTTCAGTGGGAAGGCCTGATCTGGTGGATAATTTTAGTGGAAATTGAAGTGTCTCATTTTTCTCTAGAATCAGCACCATCAGAAAAAGCTCGATGTTCTGATTCCAACGCAACTCAAACAGAGCAAAAAGGAGTTCGTTTGCGCAAGTTACGGCCAGTCAAACCTTGGGTCAAACTGGGATCAGAGGGCATCCAGGAAGCAGAAAAAGATGATGTCGTCAAAAGTTGTCAAAGTTGGCATCATCGCAAAGAGCTTGTCGCAAGCTTTCCAATGCAACTCGTTTCGTCGAAATCCAACATCGTATGCGAGAGTTATCAGCGGTCAAAGCTTTCAGTTGACTTTTGAGGTGGACCGTACGGATGTTGACGTCAACATTCTGTACTGTACAAATAGTGAAGTGGACAAACCAGAATCTGCCATTTGGCATCCACGTCGGCAATGTACGGATCCAATCAGAGGCTGACACGTGGCATTCGTACGCCATGTCATCATCTGAGTCAGTGGACACGTCATTGTAGAGTCAGCAGTCCAGTCAGCGACACATCATTGGCCTAGTCAGCATCCATGTCAGCTCTGTCGTCGAATCAGGTTTTGCCATGTGGCACCTCCTCGGCATGCCACATGGCCTATATCTTCGTCCGGCGGGTCTGTTTGTTAGTTTGTTAAAAGGGATCGTTAGAGGGTTTCGAACCCGTCACCTCCTCTTCACTGCGAAAACCTCCTACCAACTCGGCTAAAAATCTGGACTTAACTATATCCGGTGGGTAGTTTCTTTTGTTATGGCTTTGTTGTATATTGTGAAAAGGGAACCGATGGCCGGGAGTGGAACCCAGAACCCCCGGGTTCCCAAAATATATGATCACCGACGAGCCATCGAACAATTCATGACTATTATTGGCATCGGTTTTAGTTGATAATTGATGGAAACCGAATGCCTAAATAAATTTAAACAAACTCTCCTACTCAAAAATTAAAACAAACAAATAATCCTTTTAAGGATTAACCAAAAACCTTCCAAAACAGAATAGGCCCAGGAGTTAAAAAAAATAAAGGGCCTTAAATTAAATCAAAAAATATTAAGGGATTTTTAATATGGATTTTTATGTAAATTGGGAGATTAAGGTGTTTTTTGGGAGATATGGAGGATTTTCAAATATATGATTTGTAATTTGGAGAGATAAGGTGAATATTGTCAAATCAATTAGTTAAAGGCCAATTTGAGCAAATTTTATGTATAAAAAGGGGGTGTGAGGTGAGAGTTGCTATTAAGTTTTTTTCAGGTGATGAAGTCTTGAAGCTGTGGTGACACGAAAGAGAGGTCTTGTGGAGATTCTTTGAGCCATTCTTGTATGCCAGAGCACTGTTATGCTGCCGAAGTGCTTGGAGAATGGTTGTGGTGCTTTTGTAATTGATTCTGGAGTTAATCGGATCGGTCTCTCTATTGGAGTGGACCCGGAGACGTAGTTACGTTTGTGACGAACTCCGTTACCAATTTGTTTGCACTTCTTCTCTCCTCTCTCATGTTCTGATTTGTCACTTTAAGTTTAAGTTTTTAATGCACAATTATGTTAATGTATGCATGAATTCAAATTTTGTAAACTTGGAATAATCATTATAAAAGTTTAAGCATTCAATACTGCATATAGTCTAGATCCTATACAGATCAAGTATAATAGTTTTACAAGTTTTAAAGCTACATAATTACCTCCATTTTCAACACAATCTATGGAATAAATGTTGAATAGTTAAATACAAAACCAATAACATATTTTCATGACTCTCTACAACACAAATTCCAAAACAATGATTTGAAAAGAATAAGCTCACACAGATCAAAAAGATCTATGATATAATGATTGGACCTTAACTAAAAAATAGTGTATGTGTTATGCATTGCAAATATAAACAGGATGATCAACAAGAAAATATATAGTAAACAATGAATGGAAACTTTTATGCCCTCAAAACATAGTATATTTATCAAAAGTGTGCTTCAATTGTAGTTTTTAGAGGTGATGCTTCCGAATACACTTTTGAGGCAACCCTTCAAACATGCCATATAGTGATGTCATCAAACAAACCTATAATAGACCATGGTTCAAATTTTTGGAATTCAGTATCACTACTACATATCACACCCCAATGATGCATTTTACTTAGAAAACATCCTTTGTGTTTGAAAATGTTTGTACACCTTGCAAGGAAGCTAACCTCATTTATTTTTTTATGATATCTTAGATCTACAATGCAAATGCATCTCATGAAGCTGTGTCATTTCATAATTTGAATTAGGATGAGCACAGTTTCTTGCAAGAATCAATCAAAATTTTAAAATTCCTAAGTGCACGAACAAGATCCTAAATCTATGTAATCAATGCCTCTCCAAGCTCAAATATTACTTCTAAACCATGTTGGCTCTATAAATCGTGATCATTTATAACCAATGATGGGTTGAAAAACCATGCCTTCCCAATTCCACTAAGATTTGAGCTCGAAAGCCTTACTTGTACTTTTAAGTCAAACTATGATTTGGGTTCTCTTATCTCATGTTTTAAGTTTTGGTCCTCATATACTCTAGGGTATTGCCAACTACAAACTAGTAATCTAGATTCCTTATAGCATTGTGTCACCAAGAATCTTGCAATTCTCTATAGTTTAGTATCTCAAGAATTTAAAACAACGAAACAACATAAACATGCTAATACAACTAAATGTTCACACCATGAAGACAAAAGGTAATTGGAACTATAAAAGAAAAGCCTTAAAAAAAGGCTATGTATGGTTCAGATGAACACTGTTTACCATTTGCAGTTCACTAAGATATGCTGCTCTAAAATATATGGAAGTTCAGACATGGACAAAAAGGTGCATTTATACTTGGAAACATCAGGCTTTTAGTTTTTTTAGTGTATTTCTCATTTGCAAAGGACTGGGACTACCCTTCACTTGTTCAACTGTCATGTGTTTCATAATTCTTGAAGCAAGGGTC